>MU014147.1:178116-257185 GCA_011075105.1 Heteronetta atricapilla
GGAAAGGAAAGGAAAGGAAAGGAAAGGAAAGGAAAGGAAAGGAAAGGCGCGTATCTTTGAGATCGACAACGTTTATTGGCTGTAGTTATTAAATCTGTCTGCCTTTTTGCTTAGTGTGTCACTTCAAGCAAACAACCATCATTTCTTGGATTGTGAAAAATGAAAATAGATATCACTTTGGGCGGGGGTGTTTTATACATGTTTCATAATTTGTAATTATTCTCATCTTGGCCGAGGCGGCAGGGGCAGCTGTGATGTGTCTGGCGTAGGCTCAGCCCGGCCCAAATGCACAGTTTTTAAAAAATATTTATTTATTTATTTATTTATTTATTTATTTATTTATTTTTGGCGGGGGAGGGCTACACCACGCCTTGACTCTAGGTGCTGCTGCCTCCGGAACCCGGAAAGGGCCGCCGCGGCGCGGCATGGCGTAGTCCTGGTCGCCGCGGGGACTAGAACCCTAGCAGGAGCCGGCCCCTCCAGGTCGCCAGTAGACAGAAAGCATAATTGAAGCGAGGGATTTATGCAGTAGTGCTTCTATTTTAGCCCTCTCTCCCACTCACCCACCTAATAAGTAGTGTATTCTTGTATTTCTCTACAAGAGAAACTCTAGCCCAGGAATCGTGAAATGGGAGAAATAACTTATCATACAATAAAACACGGTTACTTTGTAAGAAATAGTATGCTTTTTAACTAATGCTGATATAATCGATGTGATGCAGTGAACGTGAGTAGATTATATTTATTTTCACATACAATTAGTAACAGTTAGTAACAAATAGTTACTAACTAAATACAAATAGTAACAGTGTAAATATGGGCCATGTCTTCCTAATTTCAGAACATGTGTGATTTGAAAGACTCAGAAATTATATTGGGCAAATACTATCTTAACGTTTTACATGTATTGAACTGAATACTAGGTAGAGCCTCCATCCTTTATTAGGTAAATTGCGGTTTATAGTATGCAAATGTTATATCTGCCTCTAGCTTTCTGACTCTCTATTCAGCATCCCCAAATATTTTTAGTTTTTATCATAAATCTCCAGAAGTAATTATAGAATTTGTTTTTTATTATTCATATTATGTTCTGTAAGTATTAATTCCCACATTTTCCCCTGCAGCTACTGCAATATAACACTCATATGTGGTTTATATCATTAGATCACATGCAAGAAATGAGGCTAGTTATTTCCCTGGTTAATCTAGAGTAAAGTATTTTATTAATTTATTTAAAATTCTTCAAATGTCCATATACACAGGAGCTTCTGAATACATACATTTATATATTCACATAGTAACAAAAATAAAACATTGAAAGTTTAAGTTATCATACTTTGCTTTTTGTGGCTATTTTTCAGCTTCAATCAACGCAAGAATAACAACAGGAAATTACACTCATGACAAGAAACGGTAATTTTTAATTTACTTTTGTTTAATAATAAAAGCCAGATAATAGAACATTTTCTTTAACAGCACACAGTGCTTCCATGTGAAATTACTTCTTTTTTTTTCCTCCCCTCCTCAAGATTTTCAGTTCTCAATCGTCTGCCTTTACTTATTTAATAATTTGCATTTGTATTAGATAACCTTTTGTATACCATATGTTCAACATTGAACTATAATCTTCAGTTGCCTGTAAAATTAAAAATAAATTGTAGCCACAAAAGAAATTACACCTTTTTTATAAAGCAAGCCAGTCAAATGACTTACCTGGCTGTAAGGAAATTAATATTATTCAGGAAAAACTTGCTTGGATTGCCATTACATGTTTTACATCTATGTGAATTCTATTCTAATTTAGTATGAAAAGAGGATTAATATAATGTTATACTATTCCTATGTGTATTCCATACAGAAGATAAGGATACTGGTACTAGAACAAATCTCTGTAGTAATTATACAATCATAAGCATTCCTCTTTTAAAGGGAGGATAATTTACATTATCTAATACATTAATAATTTACATTATCTACATATACTAATTTAAAGGCCATTAATATGAACTCGTTAGGGAGTTAGGATGAAAGAATAAATGTTTGAATCCTGTATCTTTTCCGTACATGTTGTTTTAACTTTTCACATGCCAGACAACACTAAAGTCCTGGAAATATATATATTAACAACTGATGTATATATTTTTTTGTGATATTCACAATAAGAAAATATATTTGTGTAGTCTTACTGGACACCTGCTGGTTTCAAAGCCCTATGAGATGACAGTTATAAAAATAAATTGGTAATATGGTTAATGAACAGCTAGATTATAATTGTCACATTGGCTCTTGACTTTCTTGTGCTTTAATGATTAATCAATAAAATGTGACAAATGTATTGCAGTTACTTCTTAAGTCAGTGTGTAAGTAAGATGGTCTTAAAAACAAAGCTTGATGTTTTAAAGGCACACTTGGGATTTTTGAAACATAATAATTTACAATAAAATGTCTTGCATTTAACTACAAATTCTTTAATACAGCAACATGCTTTACCTGCATACACCCATGCCTATGTCTGTGTTTGTATTGTATAGATAACTATAGACCTACACATATATAAACAAGGAATATCTGAATTTTCATGCCTTTGACTGAACGTAATGCATAAGCTCATGGTCCTGTTGTATGTAATACATGCCAAACACCTAATACTGGTGCCTCTAGTTATTGCAAGAAAAAAAAAAAAAATCTTCCTATCTGCCAGTTCAGAGAAGCTCAGTAGAATTTGACATAATACTAAAATTGTCATGTGCATTTAAATGTATCAGATGACCACTTGTCACCCCTGTTGTGTTTGAAAATCCTGAAAGGTAATGAAGAAGTATAGTTACTAATAACAGTGTTATAAGAATTCTAACCATTTTATGAGAGTCTGTATAAATCTGCAAAGAGCACTGGCACAAGTAGCTTGTATGTCTCATATACCAAGCACTGGTAGCAAACTGCAGTGTTTCCTTATACCAGAGGTATCTAACATGAATTAAAAAAATTAAAATGGCAATTTCAGATGCTGATAAGCTGAAAGCACAAATGATTGACCTCATTAATAATATCATTACTGAATTCAGAATTTGGCACACTGGTCATGTTTGTGGTACTTTTTGGTGGCAGTATTAATTTTGGGCCTTCTCTAATAAGTGATATTATTTTCACGGTTTTATACTTTTGTAATAGTAACTTATAAAAAATTGACTGGTTTATATAGTCGCAATTTTACAGTGTAACCACATACATAATTAAATGCAAATATGTACACACACCTCTAGACCTACACATACATACATGGTTCCCCTATGTACACACAAGCACACGTATGCTTTATTATGGGAGCAGGCTATATAGTCAGTATAGAACAAAAAAAATTTCAATTTAATTC
Source organism: Heteronetta atricapilla (assembly GCA_011075105.1). Classification (NCBI taxonomy): domain Eukaryota; kingdom Metazoa; phylum Chordata; class Aves; order Anseriformes; family Anatidae; genus Heteronetta; species Heteronetta atricapilla. The sequence goes on from MU014147.1 coordinate 181,490, forward strand.
CATGCATTTAAATATTTTCCCTTAAAATATTACTATATGCAAACAGTGTAAATTTACAAACAAACATAATTAAATGCAGTGAAATGTATTCCCTATAACTGCATAGGAACATAAAGCATGATATATTCAGTCATAATTCCTTTAGAAGTGCAGAGCAGTCTATTTCTGTGCTGAATTTTTCAATGTGCATCTTATACCAACCACAGCGTGTATGAACTGTGGAAGTGCATTTATTAATTTCAACAATAAATATTGTATATTTTAGTCTGAAGATTCGTTGTATCACATATAGTCGAGAGACCTTTATTGTTTACACCTCAGAGTTAGAAAAATTCTATACAAATCAGTGTTAAAATAATTTATAGTATAATGTGGGGGAGGGGGAATTGAAAGACTTAAAACTGTACACAATGCATTGTAACAATTTAGAAAGACTCGCTTTCATCGATTTCTTGATTAATGTAAGCATGCATTTTTTCACTATAATTGCGAAGTTAATTTAAAAAATAAATAATACATTAACATTTTTATTAAAGCATGTCGCCATTTGTTGCGGTGTTTACTCACCTGCGTTGCATTCTAACACAAACTCCACCCCACCCACGCTGGGAAAAAAGGAGAGAACGGGGGGGGGGGGGGCATAGGTGCCATAAAATACATTGGAGCCAAGCCAAAGCCTGCTGATTGCAGCATTCCGAATAAACATGCATAGGAAAATGCGTTGCACAGTCCTCCCGGTGTAAATACCTGTAAATCACTATAGACACTGAACATGACCTAGATGCGAAGCCATTAAAAACATCACAGCAGAGCAAATTGTCAGTATAATTGCACATCGACTCACTGCATATCACGCACCTGATTCTCAGTCTCAGAAAGTAAAACCCGGGTTTAAGATATAGCAAAGTGTCTCACATCTCATTGCATGAGCAGTCTGCCAAAAGAGAAACGCAGGCAAAGACATTCCCCAGATCTGAAACGCTTTTATTTATCCTTAGAGAGATATTTCTTCCAGTCTTTGGATATTAGAGCCATCTGTACTATCAAGAAGGTAGGCGACGGGGGTATTTTCCCGCAGCCGGGAGGGCTAGAGGAAGTGATGTTGGAAGCAGTATTGGGCTTGGTCCTGGACTGGCGGCAGAGGCAGATCGCTGGTCAACTCATGCATATTAATAACCGTGCGTACTTGAAATTTCTCATGACATCATCATCTTCCCGCAGTCCAGGACCTCTGACCTTGCCGGACTGGTCCACATTTTGGTATTGAAAGCCCTCCAATGATGGCCCTTTTCGTCTTCTTTCAGACCAGAGGCAGAAACAGGCTAGACAGACCAACACTTCTCAGCACTGAGAAATCGAGGATCTTCCCCCTAAAACACACACACATGCAAAATATTTGCAATCAAGCTGCCACCATTTGGTAAAAAGCTCTATACCATGCATAATCTAAAAGGATCAAGAATCGGATCCTCGAATCGTGTCACTTTCTACTGAAATGGATTTTCTTTTCCTCCTTATACTGCACTAGAAATTGCCAATGGCTTTACAAATATATAGTCTAAAGAGTCTTTCGTGAGAATGAAGCAATTTACAATGCAAATGTAAGCTTGTGAAGGGGTGGATGCTTTTCAGTCATCACAGCTTGATGCACCTTAATGCTGATTTTATTTTCTTATATTAACAGATGAATGGTTGGCTGTCGCTGCCGGAAATTACTGGCTGAAAGAAAAAGTTCGGAATAAACTTTGAAGGCAACAGATCTCTTTTTGATGTTATTAGCTGTGCGCGCACACAGATCAGGTTACAATTACATAAAAGGATGAATATTTTAAAGCAGTACTAATACTCTTGAAGGAAACTACACGTCTGTTTATCAGAAAAATCTGGATTCTAGCAAGCAAAAAAGAAACAGCTTTGAGCGAAGCGAGTTGTTATCTTTGGTTATCTAGCTGTATGAGTGTTTTGGTCTTCATAAAGCTAGATAACCGAAAGTAAAAACTCCTTCAAGATCATCGTACAGCCTGTGATAATGAAAGACTGCTACAAGAGAAAGTGAAAAACGAGAAAGGTCAGAAATGCTTTTTAAATCTACATTTTTTTACAGGTAAAGGGTGGAGGGAATTAAATGACATACTTATTACAAAATATGAAGTTATCAGATACCACAGAATGGATAGCTAAATGTTGCAGCTAGGAAATGGTTATGATGATAAACAATACATGTGTGACTATTACTGTTAAATAAAGAGAAACCCAGATCACTTAACGTGTAACTAGGCTTAGACGATTTTTGAAACCTATTTCGAAATGCTGTTTCATTTTGCAAAATGTTTCATTGCAATGAAATGGCCTTAAAAATAAAACTCTTATTTGGTTATGATGAAGATGATGGTTCATGGTGGTGGTAATGATGATACAGTGTGGACTGAACTGAAAAAAAAATCAATCTGTGTTCATCTTAGACAAAGCTTGGTGGTATTCCAAACGAAGATAGTATTTCAAAAAAAAGTTTACACTGAAGTGTAGGCAAGCTTAATCATTAATATCTACTGAGAACTCGGTGGAGCTGCACAAAGATGAAAAAAATTATGTTTTTTTTTTTTAATTCTTCTATTCAAAACGCGAGCACAGATGCTTCTCCGTTCCGAGAAGGTTTCCTTGAGGAAGCTATTGAAGCAGAAAGACATGATGGAGACGAGATCGATGTTAAAAATGTTTTGTCTTACTCTGCACGTAGCATTTGGAAATGAAAATGACATTTACTCCAAATCCACGTGTGCGCCTCCTCTCTTTTTGTTTAAGGATGATCAGATCTATCCAGGAAACAGCTCTGGCTTCCCAAACTGAAATAATTAGGACGTATATAGACCTGACAGAAATTGAAAGGGGGTGGGGATGCTGACGGTCTGTCTTGCCTAATTGATTCCGTTAAACGGCTTGCAGGAGATGTGAACGGCTGGGCGCTCCCATTCCCACGCTCGGGGCAAGTGGCAATGCCATGCCCCGGCAGCCCATGACAGACAGTCCTGCTGGGGGCTGGAGGATGAAAAAAAAAACACACCAAATGCACTACGCCATAACCATATTCATTGCCTTCGTAAGTGGAGGCATTTTCCACCCACAGCCATCTCCTAAATGAGAACACCAACTGCTCTGGCTGCACACTGTCGTTTTCTGTTAATTCTGCAAGCTCCCCGGGAGAAAGTTTCGTCTTTTTTTCCGCGGCTCAAGTCTCGCAGATGATTTAGGAGAGGCGATACAGAGGTGAGATGCAGCTATGGAGACTGTACATCTCTTACCTGATGGGAAAAAATAGGGGACGTTATGTTTTGGCCTTGCAAACATTTCACATTTTTTAATAAACACTTTTTTTAGGTGCTGTCCATGTTTATGATTGCGGTTTAGGCACCTTTTACAGTGAAATTGAGCAGGATTAATTTTTAAGGGTAACATTTTCCTTTGGACTTGACCTAAACATTTTCCCAGAGACACACTAGTGTATAATACTATCTTAGAAATCGAACATTTCCAAGGTAGATTAAAATAAGATCAGAGATAAAGGAACAGTTCTCAGCGTTCTTCATAAACTGAGGGGCTGACCTTGTACAGGCTGATTTTTATTTTTTTAATATTAGATTTTAACTTCGGAATTGAACGGCTCACAAAATATTGTTTGGAGGTTTATAATGGAAATATTTACCTTTGTGTTACATACTCTGAGAGGAAGGGAGCAGAGAACCAGCAAACAGGTCCTAGAAACAACACAAGCGTTGTTGATTTAAAATAAAGAATTAGCTTCCAAAGTCATCTCATCTTCCACGTAGTTGCAAAATATTGTACAGAATTTTCAGTCTAAAGGGCTTACTTTACTTTTGTTTTTTTTACTGAGATTCATCTAGTACCCCCGCCAGACTGCATTTACATAAATTCCCACTTTGGCTGCTGTACACGTGCCAAAGTTTTACTACTGTAGTGACCGATGAGAAGACCCTTGTTTATTTACATTTGAACCACCGTGAGACCAGTCTTTCATTGTTGAGTGCCTGCATGCCTTTCATTTACTGGGTGTCCAGGAGTGCTATTTACCTAGAGACACTGTTTACTACAATTAACATTTACATTACAAAGTATGTGGTTTTTTTTCTCAAAGACCTTCAGTTAAGGCAACAAGCTGTTTTCTGGGGAAACCTATTGTTTACTTCGGCATTCAGTGGAGACAATTTACTTAAACTTTTGCTTGTGTCTTGGTCTTTTATGCAAATTTGTTAAGAAAAACACCGAAGAAAAATATCAATAATATAATAGTGAGCCATTGTAATATTAAATTGTTTTGTACCTTACTGATGTTACATGGCTATCAGTCAATGAAATACATTTTATGTTATCATTATTCCTTCATAGCTTAGAAGCAAAATGTCCTATTTCTTCCCCCTTTTGTCCTGTACATATGACTTGGGAAAAGAGAGTATGTTAAAATGTAGTAGCATGTCCTCCGAGTTTAAGCTTTAAGAGACTCACATAGCAAATAATGTTCTATAAAATTATCTACCTGTAAGATAGGTGCTGTTTCCTTAAAACTTGAAATATATATATATATATAGCTTTAAGTAAAAAGAAGTGTAAATATCAGTTGAACAGTCCTTTGAAGGCTAGTTTTACCACTGGGAGAGATAAGATCAAGTTTATTTAGCATACCATTCCATTGCAAAACAGCTGTAGTGAAGTTGCAGGTTGCGTGAGCATGCATGTTAACTAGTAGGAATCCAGGCTTATTCTTTGTGAAAAGGGAGCAGCAGATTGCTGTGCAAGGCCAATGTTAAAAAGGCAGCTGAATTTAACACCATCTGGAAGAAAAGATCCCTTCACAACTTTCTCACACCATCAGACAAAACTATTGTCTCTTGTTCTGAGCCCTTGTCTATGCAACCATACAATACTGAGTCATTATACTTTTGCTGAGAGAAAATTTGAGAACACAATATGAGTAACCAGTGAATGACCAAGTTTCATTGTGCCTGCTTAAGTCAATTGAAATCTACGTCTAGAGCCATGAATGGCAGTATTGTTTTCCTCACTGGGGCTGTAGTAAATGTCAGCACAATGTAAAGAAAAACTTGAAATCTGCAAATAACTTACCAGATCTCAATTATAATATTTTCCCACACTAGAACTAATATCATTGCTAGGGTATACAATGCTCAAAATACAGATAAAAGGTTCAGATAAAAATTAGTTCATTTACAAGTTCTTTTTGTCTGATAAACATTTTAATTTTCTTATGGGAACTTGAATTCAGCATATAGAACTGGCTAATCATTTCCTGAGAAGTTCAAGTTACAAACCTTCTTACGTGATTAAGAAAATAATCTGTGTAAGCAAGCTTGTATCCTGCAACTATTACAACTCTCTAACTTGGGACTGATAAAACATTAATAAGCATACTCCATATTATGTGGGTTGCTTTTGTGTTGAGCCTAGGGAAAGATTTCTATTTGAATATTCAGAAGAAATAAGGCTGAAGCCGATAAACAAAGTAGTGGGAAATATATTTCTCCAGGTGTTTGTGAAATCTATAATACATCTCAGTGTAGACCCGGGTACCAGAAATGTTTCCAGTTCTCTCAGTTTTTATTACCTTTTCTTTTTAACTTCATAATAGTTTATATTATAAATGCGGTTCAGTTTAGTCCTCTAGCATTCATATATCAATTGGCAGTGTACACAATGCAGAATAAGAAAAAGAAACAGTCCAAATACATTACAAGGAATTAGTTTTATATTTTAGTAGAATGTCTATTTTAAACTTGTGATTTTGTTAGTGTTTCGTAGTGTCATACAGTTCTTAGCATAAAACTGAAAAAAGAGTAACTACTCTTCTGCTGAATAATACATCTGTGCCAATCACATTACCTGCTACATTTCTGAGGAATATGTGCAGCATTTCACATTAGTAATTTTATTTTGTAATACTGACAGAGAGACCACTCATAGTGTCTTGTGAAAAGCTAATGTTAGAAAATTTGTATTTTCTTAATTTCTCATGTAGCAACTTGTAAATTAAGAACAATAATAGCAATTAGAATAATCCAAGCTTGAAGTACAAAGAGCAGAATGACATGAGGACACATTTAAATTCCATTCATGACAGGTAGAAAGAAAATGGGGCTGTTGCATTGCTGATTGTATAAATGGAAATATTAATGACTATATTCTACCCCTTCTTAAAGTTGCCATTAATATAATAGAACAGAATCATAGAATCATAGAACAGCATGGTTTGGAAGGGACCTTGAAAGATCATCTGGTCCAACCTTTTGTGGGAAAAGGGAGCCTAGATGAGATTATCTGGCATAGCACCCTGTCCAGTCATATCTTGAAAACTTCCAGTGATGAGGACTCCACCACATCCCCGAGGAAGTTGTTCCAGTGACAGATTATTCTCACTGTAAAAAAAAAAAACATTCTTATTTTGAGACAGAACCTCTCCTGGTTCTACTTGTACCTGCTGCCCCTTGTCCTATTCATGTGTCTCCTTATGAAGAGAAAGCCTTTCTGGGAAAGGAGAAAAAGCCCTTTGGCTTTGCAGTTGTCCACTAACAATAATCTGTTATGTTCTTCTTGAACCTGTCACACTTATTTAGCTATATACATATGTACATGTATATATAAATACCTATACATTTATAGTGTGTGGTGTAAAGCAGGTGTGAAGATTACCTGCAAGAGACAGAGTCTAATATTGATGAAATTGTGCTATTGGCTTTGCTGGGAACAGGAATGAGTCTCATACCAGATTGTTGTCTAGCAGATTTATATACATACATATAGTAGGAAAAAGGAAGGGGAGCGGGGTGTTCAGTCTGTCATTAAAGCTAATGCAATTCCCCCCCCCCCCAATTTGGTATGAGTAAAACTAAGCTATTAATGAGCCAAATCTTGCAGTTTTTGTTCACAGAACTGCCACCGAAAGAAAGCTTGGACTTGTGGTTGTCCACTCCTGTTTCTGTTGAAGACAGTGTGATTTGATCTTGGAACTCACTTGTAGCCCTAGTCGACTCTGCCTGCGACAAGGGACACGCGGGAAGCACTCGCCCAGGACCGAAGACAACCCCACAACCTCTCACTGCCAAGCTCTGCTGCTCTACTGAGATGGCAGACCACTACCGGTGGAGCTGGAACGTGGCGCACCACCCACAGACGGTGCTGATTAGCGTTTCCTGGGAGACTTGTGGTCACGACCAGGCTCTCTCAGGTGCTGCCGGGACAGATTAGTTGTGCTGGAGCTTTCCTCACACCCCCATGGCTGCAGAGCTTCTTCCTGCCATAGTCTTATATATAGTTACATGCATATTTATTTAGCTTATATACTTTATATATTTATATACGCTTGCAATTAATCATTTAGGTTCCTCCATCTGTTGGGCTACAAACTGTGCATCATTAATTACAACTATTAATTATTAGTGATTATTAATCAGTACTTCCATTACTAAGAGGCAGTCATTCATGTCTGCCAGCTCACATGAACAACCTATAAAAGCAGCAAGCCCCCTTATACCAGGTATCATATTGTAAAGTAATTGAGTAATTATTACTAGTGATTTGTCAGTAGTAATGTCAGTGCTTTTCATTTGCATGTGTAAAACTCCTGTGGATGAAGTGAAAACCCATCCACGAAGACCTTGAGAACAGTGCGCCAAGGGAGACACTAAAGACCGTTAATAGCTCTGGTGTGCCTTTGTAAAAGTTTGCGTCATCACTGCGTGCGGAGTTGGGTGGGGGGGCTAGGAGCCCTCCTCCCACTCTCGCACCTCATGGGAGCCTCCTGGACTGTGGAGAGCTGCTTCCTGACCAGTGTGTTGTAAAAAGGCTGAGCAAGTCCCTGTCAGTAGAAAGAAGGTGTCTAGAGGTTGCTTTTTTTTTTTTTTTTTTAAAGGGTCTCGAGTGCTTACTAAAGCCAGTTAATAACATCGTGCATGGACATTTAAACTCGTTGTAAGTTCCAGAAAGGATAAGAGAGAAATCATGCTGTGCCCAGCTAATGATACCATCTTAACTCATTAACTCTTTAAGGTGGAGCTAAATCCACCTTTGTATGGCACACAGCCACCTCCCTTCTTGCCTGCACGGAGCAAGGATCAAGATCACTGATCCCCGGGATCAAGACATTGATTTTTTTTTTTTTTCTTTCATAGCTAAAAACAGCAGCAGTTCCAACAGGTTTCAGAATTGTTATTTTTTAAGGGTTCTGTGATAGGCTGATAGTGAGGGTTAATTTTTCTGTGCTAGTGTTTCACTTTAACTCTGCAGCAATATTTGATACAATGGAAATGCTGCTGGTCCTTCACTATATCAATAGTAGACTTCCAGCGTCTTATAAGAAGTAGCATTTTTGAAAGCAACTTTTTGCTACCCCAATATTTGTAATGTTGTTCAATTTTATAGCTATAAACTCTTGCCTTTGAACTTTTTTTTTTTTTCTTTTTAAATCTGGGCTACATCTAATCACAGAATCACTGAATAATTGAGGTTGGAAAGGACCTCTTGTAGTGGGTTTAAGTGGCAAGGTTTTGGTAGCAGGGGGCCATAGGAGTGGCTTCTGTGAGAAGGATCTAGAAGCTGCCCCATGTTTGGTAAGGGCCCCACTGCTGACCAGAGCCGAACCAATAAGCAATGTTGTTTTGCGCCTCTGTGAGAGCATATTTAAGACAGGGAAAAAAAACAAACAAACAAAAAACAAAAACAAACAAACAAAAAAACCTCTGTGCCACACAGCAGCTGAGAGAGTGAGAGGAGTGAGGAACAGCCTTGCAGGCACCAAGATCAGTGAAGAAGGAGGGGGAGAGGTGCTCCAGGCACTGGAGCAGAAGTCCCCTGCGGCCTGTGGTGAGGACCATGGTGAAGCAGGATGTCCCCCTGCAGCCCATGGAGTACCACGGTGGAACAGGGTTCCATGCTGCAGCCCATAGAGGAGACCACGGTGGAGCAGGTGGACCTGCACCAATGGAGGCTGTAGCCTGTGGAAGACCTCTGCCGGAGCAGATTCCAAGCTGGACCTGTAGCCCGTGGAGAGGAGACCATGCAGGAGCAGGTGACCTGGCAGGAGCTGCTACCCGTGGGGGACCCAGGTTGGAGCAGTTTGCTCCTGAGGGATAGACCCCGTGGTACGGAGCCATATCTGGAGCAGTTCTTGAAGAGTTGCTGCCTGTGGGAAGCCCACGACGGATCAGTTCAGCAAGGACTGTATCCCATGGGAAGGACCCCACAGCACAGGGGACGAGAGTGACCCAGGAGTGGAGGAGAAGAAGTGCTATAGACTTACCATAACCTCCATTCCCACATTCCCCTGTACTGCTCGGGGGGAGGAGGTGGAAGAGGGTGGATGGAGGGAAGGTGCTTTTGGATTCTTTCCTTTGTTTCTCACTTCTCCAGCTTGTTAGTAATAGGCAATAAATCTTACTGTCTCCCTATGCTGAGTCTGTTTTGCCCATCATGATAATTACTGTGCAATCTCCTTGTCCTTATCTCAACCCTTGAGCCCTTTTCATCGTATTTTCTCCCCGTTCCTCTTTGAGGAGGAGGAGTGAGAGAGTGGTGGAGCTTGGCCGCCCACCTGAGTAAAACCACCACACCTCTAAAGATCATCTGGTCCAACTCCCCTCCCAACCATGGTGACCTAGTGCACATTGCACAGGATTGCATCCAGACATGTTTTGACTATCTCCAAAGAAGGAGATTCTACAGCCTCTCTGGGCAACCTTTTCCAGTGCTGTCATCCTTACAGTAAAGAAACATTTCCTCGTATGCAGACGGAACTTCCTGTGTTTCAGTTTGTGCTCCTTGCCTGTCTCTGGGCACCACTGAAAAGAGTCCAGCCCCATCCTCTTGACACCTTCCCTTCAGATATTTGTATACGTTGATAAGATCCCCTCTCAGTTTTCTCTTCTCCAGGCTAAACAGGCCCAGCTCTCTCAGCCTGTCCTCGTATGAGAGATGCTCCAGTCCCCTAATCATCTTCATAGCCCCCCTCTGAACTCGCTTCACGAGCTCCATATCCCTCTTGTACTGGGGAGCCCAGAACTGGACACAGTACCCAAGGTGAGGCCTCAGCAAGGCTGAGTAGAGGGGGAGGATCACCTCCCTTGACCTGCTGGCAACACTCTTCCGAATGCACCCCAGTATACTGTTGGCCTTGGCCACAAGGGCACATTGGTGACTCATGGTCAGCCTGCTGTCCACCAGGACTCCCAGGTCCTTCTCCACAGGGCTGCTTTCCAGCAGGTCAACTCCCAACCTGTCCTGGTGCTTGGGGTTATTCCTCCCTAGGTGCAAGACCCTGCACTTGCCTTTGCTGAACTTCATGAGGTTACTCTCGGCCCAACCCTCCAGCCTGTCGAGGTCCCTCTGAATGGCAGCACGGCCCTCTGGGGTATCAGCCATTCCTCCCAGTTTTGTGTCATCTGTAAACTTGCTGAGGGTGCACTCCATTCCATTGTCCAGATCGCTGAGGAATAAATTGAACAAGACTGGACCCAGTACTGACCCCTGGGGGACACCGCTAGCTACAGGCCTCCAAATAGATTCTGCACCACTAAGCACAACCCTCTGAGCTCTGCCATCCAGCCAGTTCTCAATCCACCTGACTGTCCATCCCACACTTCCTGAGCTTGCCTATGAGGATGTTATGGGAGACAGAGGTAACTAAAGGTATTTGTAAAATAATTTATAATAGAATGGTAAACATATTTAATGTAGAAATAATCCTGGGATGCATAGAATTCAGGGCAAGATCGAGGTTATTCATCCAGATATAGGTGGTTTCTTGTCTGTTGTGTGAGCATCTTTTTCATTTCCTTGAGCTTTTATGAAAATCTGAGGCATGTAACATTGGAAGGTAATGATGAAGGTAATTTATTCACTCATCCTAAACACTGGGCCCCTCGCTACAAGAAGGACATCGAGGTGCTAGAGCGGGTGCAGAGAAGGGCGACGAAGCTGGTGAGGGGCCTGGAGAACAAGTCCTATGAGGAGCGGCTGAGGGAGCTGGGCTTGTTCAGCCTGGAGAAGAGGAGGCTCAGGGGTGACCTTATCGCTCTTTTTAGGTACCTCAAGGGAGGCTGTAGCGAGGTGGGGGTTGGCCTGTTCTCCCACGTGCCTGGTGACAGGACGAGGGGGAATGGGTTTAAGTTGAGCCAGGGGAGTTTTAGGTTAGATGTTAGGAAGAACTTCTTCACTGAAAGGGTTGTGAGGCACTGGAACAGGCTGCCCAGGGAAGTGGTGGAGTCACCATCCCTGGAAGTCTTCAAAAGACGCTTAGATGTAGAGCTTAGGGATATGGTTTAGTGGTGGGCTGTTAGCGTTAGGTTGGAGGTTGGACTCGATGACCTTGAGGTCTCTTCCAACCTGGAAAATTCTGTGATTCTGTGATTCTGTGATTATTTAAATATATGTGGTGGTTTTACTCGGGTGGGCAGCCGAGTTCCACTACGGCCGCTCTCTCACTCCCCCTCCTCAAAGGGAAAGGGGGAGAAAATATGATGAAAAGGGCTCAAAGTTGAGATAAGGATGGGGAGATTGCTCAACAGTTATTGTGATGGGCAAAACAGACTCAGAGTAGGGAGATAGTAAGATTTATTGCCTATTACTAACAAGCTAGAGAAGTGAGAAACAAAGGAAAGAAACCAAAAATGCCTTCCCCCCCATCCACCTACAGGCAGCAGCTCTTCAAGAACTGCTCCAGATATCGGTCCATACCACGGGGACCATCCCTCAGTAGCAAACTGCTCCAAGCTGGGTCCCCCATGGGCAGCAGCTCCTGCCAGGTCACCTGCTCCTGTGTTGTCTCCTCTTCACGGGCTACAGGTCCAGCCATGAAGGAGTGGTGGAGAGGAAGCATTATGGACTTACTGCAGCCCCCATTCCCCATTCCCATGCACTGCTCAGGGGGAGGACGTAGAAGAGGGGGGATGGGGGGGAAGGAGTTTTTTGTTTGTTTTGAGTTTCTTACTGCACTTGCTTGTTAGTAATAGGTAATAAATTACATAAATCTCCCTCTGCTGAGACTGTTTTGTCCGTGACGATAATTGTTGTGATCTCCCTGTCCTTATCTCAACCCTTGAGCCCACCACAACCTGTTTACAGAAAAGACTAATTCAGTTACTGTCTGACAAGAAATGGTGAAAAAGGCAAAGGCATTAGATATCTCTCTGTCAATTAAATGGAAGATATGTGCCTTCATATAAGTATAACTTTGGGATCTTCAGCATAAGGCTGTGTATCATGAGCCAACCATTTTAATTTCTGATTTTTAAATTTATATTTCAAGCCAATGTTTGTATTCCTATTACTTCCATCATGATATGTGGGCATCAAGTACTATAACAATAGATCTCTATCATATATGTTTCTCAAAACCAGTGTGCAAATGAATTATCAAGATTTATCTTTAGAAAACATTTTATCAAATTGTCTCAGCTTTAGCCTGTGGTGGGTCCATTGCTAAGTCCACTGGAATCATTTGGCACAGGACAGCCTTGACCTCTTCCCACAGAGGACATTCCTGCACAACCCCCCCCTCCCCCACCAAAACCTTGCCACATATACTCAGTACACCTTTGGGTCTCATCCATTTGACTCACTACAGATTTTTGAATTACGTGCTATATTCTTGGTATTGTCATGTATATATTGTCATGTAATGTCATATAGAGATTATCAGTTCCCAGTATGGTGCCTTCATATATCCTGCATGCAAACTATTGCTGCTACTTTTTTAACAAATCATATCAACCTTGTATCTAATTTTCTGCCCACTTTCACCCTTAGGTCTCTTGTCTCTTGCTATTACTTAGCATCGATTTCCATTGAATATTTGTGTTTCAGATATTTTTTCCCTAGGCATTCATTGCCTTGTAGCTTTTTCCATGTTAATTCTTACATTTTGATTTACAGAAAATATTACTAACCTGTTTTATTTTATATTTTTAAAAATTCTTTCTCTTTTATTTTTTTTTCTCACAAGTATCTACAGCATTTCCAAATACAGTAACTTGAGCTGTTTCATTTGCACTCTCCAAATTATTAGATTATAAATTCAGTATTCACAAACAAATAAAAAAAACTTCCCTAAAATCAGTGTGTATAATTATACAAGCATTTTTGGAAAAAAAATGATATTGTTCATTTGTAAATTTATTAGAACATTAAAATTGGATATATATTTGTTCAGTTTTAGGTGAACTGGTCATATTACACCTGAGACTTCAAATATCATCTGGTCTTTAATGTTCTGTGCAATTAATGGGTAGTTAAATACAGGCTTGGGCTTGATTTGAGGTAACAAAACCACAGGGATGAAGACACAGAAAGAAAATGTCAAAAGCAGTTTGAAAATGCAGCATACAAACTCAAATTAATGAGCAATTTTAATTTGCTGTATGATAGGTCCAACGTAGGCCTCTATTTCTTTTAGTAGTTCTTATTTATAGGAGCTGCCACATTTAAACCAGGGAAACACTTCATGTAAATAATGACTACCTGAAAAACTTAGAGTTTACAGGATTGGGCTCTATACATAAGTAATGTCTTTTGATTCGGCAGGTATGTTGGACCACATTCCTACGGATACTTTAGTGTATATTGTTTGTAAAAACACTAGTTAAATACACCAAAACTTAGTTTTTCTTAGATCACTGTGGAATAATATTGTAAACTAAATGTAACAAATTCAACGTGTTAAATATTGTATCTTATGTTTATCATGTGTATAGCAAGCATGTTTGTCTTTATACTGTACATTATTAGCAAAATGTGCTCAAATGGATGAATTTCTTTTACATTAACCGGCATTCACTTTTTTCCTTCAATGATATTCTTTTCTGTGTAAATGTTGAGAGGCATGAACAAAGCTAATTAATATTTCTAAGCAAAATGCTTCACAAATGTGTTCCATTTATGTTCAGAATATACTATTTCACTGGGGGAGTTTTTGTTTCAGCATCATCTATCAACAGTTTTTAGAATAAGAGTGGTATCTTTCAAATGCAGCATTTACAAGTCACCATTTGTCAGTAATTGTAACTGTAAGTTGAAGAGGTTTGTAATAATATCTTTTAATTAAACTCAGGAATGTTAGAGGATTTCTGTTGCCCTTTGAGGTTCTTAATTTTTAGTATCCAACTTTATGGCAACCTTAAGGTTAAACTACATAATTAAAATAAATCACTAAGAGAAATATAAAGACTTTGCATGTTTTAATTAAATTTCTGAATATCAAGGTTTTAAAAATAATAACGTGTTTTGATTTTCTTATGATGGCACACTAGAATGCTACATACATTAAACAAAATATTGATAGCTTTTTATCGGAGTAATCGCTAAGCATGATGCATGTAAATGAAGTATTTTCTATGTATGGCTAGTTAAGGTGCTAATTAAACAGTTGGTATTCAAATATATGCTCATCCATTATCTAGTGACATACAAATCTAGTGATATGTGTTAGCAGACATTTTAAGTTGAATGTTTTCTCTGTGTTCTTTGTCATGAAATAGTGGCACCATGATGAGAACACTAGTGTAAGCAAAACACTGAAAAATGCTTTAATAATGTTTAACCATGTAGGAACACTAGTCTAGTTTTCTAATTTTTAAATTTCTTTCCTCTTATAAGGATGCTACGAGTTATCAATGATGCATATTACATCATATACATGATATATTTTCTCACTAAATTTGCATAAAATGGATAAATACTAATGGATCAAATGGGGTTTACTATATCTGGTACAATAAATATGCCCTTGCAGGTTTTCTGCAATCAATATCCTGTATTTCATTAGGTCTGCTGTGAAAAGGAAAAATAAAAATTATTGCATATACACTGCAAACTTATGATACCTGTGATGATTTCTACATGATGATTGGAACCCAGTCTAGAATTAGAAATTACACAAGATTAAAAATAAAGTTCTTTCTTTGACAAGTACAGTTAAATGGCCTCCCTGAAAGTATTCAAGTATTGCTAATAACCACCAGTCAGTTCACTGAGACTTCACATTTAGCATTGGATGCTACATTTAAAATACACATAGCCCATGAATTTAATTTTGCAATGTTTTATATCTCTATGACTCTTACTGCTAAATCTATAGCCGCACAAAATCTTGCCAGCCCCTTGCTATTTCTCAGTGCAAGTTAAAAATGTTAGTTATATATACTCACTTTTCACCCACATTAATTGTTCCCTTCTTGTAATCCTGTTAATATAAATTGTATATATTGACTGACATTGATAACATGGTCACAATATAATAGCATCACTGTAACAATATTAATAATCCAAATATAAGTCTTGCATTTAATAAAGAAAACTTTGATCTATCTTTTTTTTTTTTTGACATCTGGATCATTTTTGTACCTGTTGCAAAAAAAGGCTATTTAAGAAGAAATTTATGCTTTGCCCTACAGCAATTTTGAATTAGTCTTGATAAATAAGTAATTCATAATATATTACTTAGATGTAACGGTCTTAAATTTTTTAGTAGTATTTCAACTACAATTATAGTAATTTATTTATCAGTGAAAAATTTACATAAACACACTTCAAAATCCGGTGGACTGTAGAAATACCAGAAAGACATCCAGGAATAAGCACAATGACTCCGGATATTTGTGGTGGTTTTACTCAGTTGCACAGAAGTGCTCCACTACAAACACTCTCTCACTCCCCCTCCTCAAAGGGAAAGTGGGAGAAAATATGGAAAGGGCTCAAGGGTTGAGATAAGGACAGGGAGATCACTCAACAATTATCGTCACGGACAAAACAGACTCAGCAGAGGGAGATTTATGTAATTTATTACCTATTACTAACAAGCAAGTGCAGTGAGAAACTCAAACTAAAAACTCCTTCCCCCCCATCCCCCCTCTTCTATGTCCTCCCCCTGAGCAGTGCATGAGAAGGGGGAATGGGGGCTGCAGTAAGTCCATAATGCTTTGTCTCTGCCACTTCTTCATGGTCACTCTCTTCCCGTTCTAACATGGGGTCCTTCCCATGGGATGACATTCTTTCCAAACCAATCCTACGTGGGCTTCCACAGGCAGCAGCTCTTCATGAACTGTTCCAGCCTGGGTCGCCCATAGGCAGCGGCTCCTGCCAGGTCACCTGCTCCTGCATGGGTTCCTCTCCATGGGCTACAGGTCCGGTCTGGAGTCTTCTCCAGCAGGGGCTCTCCATAGGCTGCAGCCTCCTTCAGGTCAGATCCACCTGCTCTACCATGGTCTCCTCCAGGGGATGCAGCATGAAAATCTGCAGGAAAATCCACAGGCCAAAGGGGAACTTCTGCTCTGGCACCTGGAGCACCTCCTCCTGCTCCTTCTTCACTGACCTTGGTGTCTGCAAGTCTTTTTCTCACTCCTCCCTCTCCCAGCTGCTGTTGTGCGGCGGGTCCTTTTGGAGTCGGCTGAAACTGTCTCTTATCTAACATGGGGCAGCCTCTGGACTCTTCTCACAGAGGCCACACTTGCCACATAAATCCAATACACAGGTGAATTACAAATATATCATGTTACGCATTATTATATTATATAGCAAATTTCGTGGTTTAACTTGGCAGGCAGCCATTTGCTCACCCCCCCCCCCCACCTCCCCCATCCCTCAGTGGGATAGAGAAAAGAATTGGGAAAAAACAAAGTAAAAGTGCAAAAACTTGTGGGTTGAGATAAGGACAGTTTAATAAGAAAGAAAAAAGGGAAAAAAAAAAGGTGAAAGGAACAACACAAGTGATGCACAACACAATTGCTCATCACCAGCCAATTAATGCTCATACAGTCCCTGAACAACGGCAGGCCCCCTGGCTAGCTCCCCACCAGTTTTTATTGCTGAGTATGACATCATATGGTATGGAATATTCCTTTGATCAGTTTGGGTCAGCTGTTCTAGTTCTGTCCCCTCCCAGCTTCTTGTGCACCCTCAGCATCCTCATTGGCAGGGCAATATGAGAGGCAGAAGAGTCCCTGACTTAGTGTAAGCACACAGCAACAACTAACACATCAGTGTGCCATGAGCATTATTCTCATCCTAAATCCAAAACAAAGCACCACAACAGCTACTAGAAAGAAAATTAACTCTATCCCAGACAAAACCAGAACAGCAATATATAACATGTTTATAAATAAAATGCTTTTAGATAGATATATTTTAATATCAGTGTCCCAGAGAATTTGCATTTTCCTTTAAATACTCTTGTATCTTTCCATTGAAATCAATGACTGATGCTTGTGCAAGATCAACATCTCTTTATGAATGTCTGTATGAAATTAAAATGATTGAGTCTCAAACCATTTATAAATTATTGTCTATGAACAGACACTGGCAGAATAACAAGCCAAGTATTTTATACATATACAGTTTATACATATACATATAGTTAGTTTACCCCTAGTGTAGAATTTCTTATTGTGATTGTTTGCTAAATTAGAGAGAAAATTCAGAAAATTGCAGTCAAAGGTTCAATTCCTTCCTCTGCTACATCTGTGTCTTAGGTATCAGCCACTAGTTGGGTGAAGCTGTGCCATGCCACTGTGTGGGGAAATAATTGGAATCTCAGTTGGGCAGAGAAAAATAGAACAGAGGCGAGTGGTTCTGTATTTCAAGGGTTTGAGGAGACCCAGATTTGAATCCTGAGTCTAGAGAACGTTTCCATGTTTTCTCATATAATCTTATTTGCTCTAATGACTGGCATACTTCTATGCCTAATTTCAGGATCCCAGCTGGTTGTAGGCATTAATTAGATAACAAAGGCTTGGTACAATTTTGGGTATAGCCTAGAGTGCTATGGAAATGTAAAGTAAAAATATAAGGTGCCTGCATAGCTTAAGTGCCTTCAGGACTAAATTGCAGTTGCATGACAATTTTCAGGACACCAACTTAGATAAGCAAGTACTTCAGTGATTTTATTTTATTTTATTTTTAATAGGATCTAGCCCTCAGAACTCCCCACCCCTCCAGTTCTCCTCATTTCTTATTTTTTTCTATTTTCCATTATTTTCTTTTTCTATTATCATTTCTTATGTTTTTTTTTTTTTTCCCACATTTATTGTCTTTCCTTCCTTACAACTGCAGGTCCTGAGGACCATCAAGACGTATTTGTTTACACTGTGTTTCAGAACTGTAGGAAAGAAGGGAGAAGGATTCTGCTACCATAAATAAACAAAACAAGCAAATACATAGCTATTACTCTTGGGACAAAAATTTTACTGTCTTTAAGGATAACAAGAAAGAGTATAATAGAAGAGTATGCTGCATTATGGACATTAGTGATAGAATTCAACCTATACAAACCAGGGCATATTCTGACCTTTTAACATTGTGTCCTGGTTTCAGTTGGGACAGAGTTGTTTTTCCTCCTAATGGCTGGTGAGGTACTATGTTTTGGATTGGGATGAGAAGAGTGCTGATAACATGCTGGTGTTTTAATTGCTGCAGAGCAGTGCTTACACTAAGCCAAGGACTTTTCAGCTCCTCGCTCTGTCCTGCCAGCGGGCAGGCTGGGGGGGCAGCAAGAGCTGGGAGGGGACAGCCCCAGGACAGCTGACCCAAACTGGCCAAAGGGGTATTCCATACCATCTGACGTCATGCTGAACAATATATAGGGGTGGCTAGCCAGGGTGGGCTTCCGGTTGCTCGGGGTTGGGCTGGGCATCGGTCAGCGGGTGGTGAGCAATTGCATTGTGCATCACTTCTTTGTACATATTATTATTATTATTATTATTATTATTATTATTATTATTATTATTATTTTCTATCTTAAATAAACTGTCTTTATCTCAACCCACAAGCTTCACTTTCCCGTTTCTCTCCCCCATCCCAGAGAGGGAGGGGGGAGGGTGAGCGAACGGCTGTGTGGTGTTTAGCTGCCGGCCGGGTTAAACCACAACACATTGTTTATCTCCACTGATGTTAATAGAATTAATTATGATTTTGCTATGATTTAAATGAGAAAACAGAATCAAGTACTGTTATTTCAGAGTTTTGCCAGCCTCATTTTGCTTTTGTTTTTATTCCAATGGGAACAGAAGGTTTCCTCCTTCACGCATATTTGCGGTATTTAAACAAGCAATAATCTGAAGCCAAGAGCTTGAGATGTTTGTATTCCAGAACCAATCTAAAAAGAAATATAGTAGCTGATGGTAGAAGGTATGATTGTTGAAAGATAACCACATAGAGACTGTGCAAATCCTACTTCATTTACTGGTGAACTCTGCCAAACAGCAGGCCTGCATTTGAATGGTATACACCTAAAGAGAAATAACTGCAGTTATACAAATTCAAAACTCTTCAGACTCTTCATCCAATCAGAATGTAAAGCATTACAAAGTTACATTACAAAGAATAAAATGTATACAATAATCGAGCATGTCTCAACAGTGATTAACAATAAGAAATCAAATTTATAATTTTGTTATGAAAACTTATTCTGCTATGTATTTATGAAATTTATTTTTCTTAGATATATAAGTTAAAAGTCCAGATGAAATTGTATTTAATTTATTGTGAATGTGACTAGAAAGGTGTTATTACAACAAAGCTTGTAGAGATCTCAAACTGTTGCTCTAAAACTGAGGTATGAAACAATCAGTAAGTAAAGAAATATCTTTTCCCTTTTCTTGAGTAACTTTAACAAAATAAAAATATGACATGATTTCTGGGTTTGCTACATTGTCTCACTTCAAATTAGGTATAAAAACTGTCTATAAATTAATAATGAACCTTTATATAGAATAAATTGGAGGCAAATTAAAGAAGAATTAAAAATCAAGATTTCACCAAAAAACCCTAAGGCTTTTTCACAAAAGTGGAAAACTAACTGTGAAAAATAACATAATTTCTATCATAACTAGTTATGATATGAGAAGAATTCTGATCTCTTTTAAAATTTATCTATATATGTTATGATTTTAAATATTCCATGAAATGTAATTTTATAATATCTGAATAAAAATAGAAAATTATAACATCCTAAAATATAAACTTTTGAAATATTCCACTCTGTTGATCTTGATACATATTAGGATGAAAATAAAACCAATTTTCCTATCTTAATATTGAAACACATTCCAAGTAATACAGCATCCTTATCATAATAACATACAGTGTGTGCGTATGTCTATATGTATATAGAGAGAGGATACATCACATATCAAATCCTTCATACACATTTATTAATTAATCTTAAAATAAGGTACATTAAGCTGTGAGGCTGATTGCTCTTTTTGAAAACAAACAAACAAACAAACAATCAACCAACCAACCAACCAGGGAAATCTTTCTTTATTCTGTAAATGTTTTCTTTCACTAGAACTTGATAGAGAACAATATTTTTACCAGTGATAAAAAAGGAAAAAAAAACTATAGTTTTAAAAGGCCTGAGAAAACTGTTTTGTTTGTTGTTTTTTATATAAAGTTTTAAATTTTTTATTATTATAAATTCTTCTCCTGCCTTCCTTGAAGAATCTAATTTCTTATGTTTTCACTGGGAAATGTATCTGTTGATATCAGCTCGAGTCAGTAACTGGTACAACTGCGTTGGTATTGCAGATATCTAACTTTGAACTTATTTATGCAAGAATATTTAAGTAAAGAGCTAAGGTTCATTATAGCTTATGAAGGTTATTTGTATTCTTTAACTAGTGAATATTAGGAAAGGTGCCCTCCTAGACTTGTTGCATGTAAACAAGGAGGGTCTGGTGGGTGAAGTGGCGATAGTTGGCCTCCTTGGCCATAGCGACCATGAAGTAGTCGAGTTTAAAATCTTTGGTGAAAGGAGGAAATCTGCCACCAAAACTTCAACCCTGGATTGGGGGGGGGGGGGGGGGAGCAGAATTCAGACTGCTCAGGGAACTAGTTAATGAGGTCCCCTGGGAAACTGCTTTTAAAAACATTGAGGTCCAACAGTACTTGTTGGTTTTTAAGTACCACCTTCTAAGAGCACAGGAACAGGCAATTCCAAAATGTCAGAAGTCAAGCAGGAGGGGCAGAAGGCTGGCCTGGCTGAGTAGGGAACTTCTTCAAGAGCTTAGGTGGAAAAAGAAAGTGTATGTCCACTGGAAACAAGGTCGGGCAACATGGAAGGACTACAGGGATGCTGCTCACCTCTGTAGGGAGAGAATTTGTGTGGCCAAGGCTCAATTAGAGTTGAAGCTGGCCAGCAGTGTGGGGAACAATAAAAAAGACCTTTTAAAGTATGTTAATGGGAAAAGGAGGACCAGAGCAAACATTGGTCTGATACTTGATGAGGATGGTCACCTCACAAACAGGGACATTTTTCGCCTGTCTTCAACACCAGCAATGGGCCCTGGGACCCCAGCTGCCTCATGTTGGAGGACTGTGACTGCGGGAACAATAAACTCCCAGTCAACCCCAAACTTGTGCGGGATTTGCTGCTCCACCTGGATGCATATAAGTCCATGGATCCGGATGGGATTCATCCCAGAGTACTCAGAAAGCTGGCTGACGTCATCACAGGACCTCTCTCAATTATTTTTCAATGGTCTTGGGAATCTGGAGAGGTCCAAGTTCACTGGAAGCTGGCAAATGTGGTCCCAATTCTCAAGAAGGGCAAGAAAGAAGATCCTGGCAATTACAGGCCTGTCAGTCTCCCTTCAGTGCCTGGTAAAATTATGGAGAAGATTATTCTGGGAATTACTGATAAACACCTGAAGGACAGTGCAGTCATTGGTAACAGCCAACATGGGTTCACTAGGGGAAGGTCATGTTTAACAAACTTAATTTCCTTTTACAAGATGTACTGGGTCTGGCTGGGAAGTTAACTTGCCCTGCAGCAGCCCATACAGTGCTGCGCTCTGCACTTGGAGCTAGAACAGCAGTGGTATCACACCAGTGTTGTGTCTGCTGCTGAGCAATACTGGCACAGCATCAGGACTCTCTCTAACCCTCCTAGGGGGTGGGTAAAAAAGTGAGAAAGGATCATCACCAGGGCAGCTGACCAAAGTGATATTCCAAACCATATGATGTCACACTCAGCAATAAAAGGTGGAAAAAGGAAGAAAAGGGGAGGGGTGGGCTCTTGTTGTGAAAAAGTCTATCCTCCCAAACACTGGCTACGTGCGTTGAGGCCCTGCTTCAAGGACGTGGTCAAGCATTGCTCATTTGTGGGAAGTAGAGAGTAATTTCTTTCCTCTGCATTTCCACATAGCCTTTACTTGTTTTGTTTTGTTTTGTCTTTTCCCTTTCCCCCTCCCTTTTCCCCTTTCCCTTATTTCCCTTTTGTTAAATTGTTTAATTAATAATATTTCCTTAATAATTAATTTTCCCTTTAATTAAATTATCCTTATCTCAACCCGTGAGTTGTTCTTTCCTTTACTTCTTCCCCTCCTCTTCTAAGGAGAGGGAGTGAGAGAGCAGTTATGGTGGAGTTCAGCTGCCTAGCACAGTAAAACCACCACAACAGGACAAGGAGCAATGGCTTTAAACTGAAAGAGTGTAGGTATAGATTAGATATAAGGAGAAAATTCTTTACTCTGAGGGTGGTGAGGCTCTGTGTTGTGGTTTAACCCGGCCGGCAGCTAAACACCACACAGCCGTTCGCTCACCCTCCCCCCTCCCTCTCTGGGATGGGGGAGAGAAACGGGAAAGTGAAGCCTGTGGGTTGAGATAAAGACAGTTTATTAAGATAGAAAATAATAATAATAATAATAATAATATGTACAAACAAGTGATGCACAATGCAATTGCTCACCACCCGCTGACCGATGCCCAGCCCAACCCCGAGAGCCAGCCCCCCACCCTGGCTAGCCACCCCTATATATTGTTCAGCATGACGTCAGATGGTATGGAATACCCCTTTGGCCAGTTTGGGTCAGCTGTCCTGGGGCTGTCCCCTTCCAGTTCTTGCTGCCCCCCCCAGCCTGCCTGCTGGCAGGACAGAGTGAGGAGCTGAAAAGTCCTTGTCTTGGTGTAAGCACTGCTCTGCAGCAATTAAAACATCAGCATGTTATCAACACTCTTCTCATCCTAATCCAAAACATAGCACTCTACCAGCTACTAGGAGGAAAAATAACTCTGTCCTAACTGAAACCAGGACACTCTGTAACAGGTTGCCCAGAAAAGGTGTGGATGCCCCATCCCTGGAAGTGTTCAAGGCCAGGTTGGATGAGGCCCTGACCAACCTGGTCTAGTGAAAGGTGTTCCTGCCCATGGCAGGGGGGTTGGAACTGGATGATATTTAAGATGCTTTCCAACCCAAACCATTCTGTGATTCTGTGATTCTATGAAGTAAAAGCTTATAAAGAGTATTAATATATGTTAATGCTTGTAAAAGTTACATGCTTGGGCACCTAATTTTTGTTATAAAGATATAAATTTCAATGTTCATGTCATTTTATATGCTTAGCTCATTTACATATTTCCTAGAAGTTATTGGTTATAATTTATATATAAACTTTTTAGAATAATCTGTATGTAAATATTAGGAGATACTAGGGAGAAAAAAATAAAACAAAATATTAATTCTTTATTTAGCTTAGGAGATGCATCTGGAGTGCATGGAGCTCTGCCTAGGGATGCATGAGGAGCTGACAGAGTGCTTATAGGTAAGGGTTAAAGGGAGGGCAGAGACAGGTGACATTTTAGTGGGTGTCTACTACAGGCCACCTTACCAGGAAGAAAAAGTGGATGAGGCCCTTTATAGACAGATAGAAGCAGCTTCATGTTTACAAGCCCTGGTTCTCATGGGCGACTTCAACCACTCTAATATCTGTTGGAGGGATAGCACAGCAGGGCATAGGCAATCCAAAAGGTTCTTGGAGTGTATTGATGCTAACTTCCTCTCTCAAGTGACAGAGGAAGCAACGAGGAGAGGTGCTATGCTGGGCCTCATTCTCACCAACATGGAGGGGCTGGTGAAACTCAAGGGCAGCCTTGGCTGTAAGTGATCACGAAATGTGCAGTTTAGGATCCTGAAGGCAGCAAGGAGGGAGCACAGAAAGCTCTCTACCCTGGACTTCAGGAGAGCAGATTTTGGCCTCTTCAGAGATCTGTTTGGTGGAGTACCATGAGTAAAGCCCTGGGGGGAACAGGGGCCCAAGAAAGCTGGCTAAGGATCACCTCCTCCAAGCTCAGCAGCAATGCATCCCAACAAAGAGGAAGTCAAGCAAGAAGGCCAGGAGACCTGCATGAATGAACAAGGAGCTCCTGGCCAAACTCAAGAAGAAAAAGAAGGCCTACAGAGGGTGGAAGCAAGTACAGATAGCCTGGGAGGAATACAGAGATTTTGTCTGAGCATGCAGGAATGAAGTTAGGAAAGCTAAAGCGCTATTAGAATTAAATATGGCCAGGGATGTCAAGGGCAACAAGAAAGGCTTCTACAAGGACGTCAGTGATAAAAGGAAGACTAGGGAAACCATGGGTCCTCTCTGGAAGGAAACGGGAGACCTGATTACTAAGGATATGGAGAAGGCTGAGGTACTCAACAACATTTTTTGCATCAGTCTCACTTCCCTGGGCAGCCCATTCCAATGCCTAACAACCCTTTCAGGAAAGAAGTTCTTCCTAATATCCAACCGAAACCTCCCCTGGTGCAACTTTAGCCAATTCCCCCTCATCCTGTCACCAGGCACATGGGACAATAGACCAACCCCCACCTCGCTACAGCCTCCTTTAAGGTACCTGTGGAGTGCAATAAGGTCACCCCTGAGCCTCCTCTTCTCCAGGCTGAACAATCCCAGCTCCCTCAGCCGCTCCTCGTAAGACTTGTTCTCCAGACCCCTCAACAGCTTTGTTGCCCTTCTCTGGACTTGCTCGAGCACCTCGATGTCCTTCTTGTAGTGAGGGGCTCAAAACTGAACACAGTACTCGAGGTGTGGCCTCACCAGAGCCAAGTACAGGGGCAGGGACTGGGAGAATGAAGAACCAGCAAGTGTAGGGTTTGAGACCATCTAAGGAACCTGAAGGTGCGCAAGTCCATGGGACATGATGAGATGCATCTGCAGGTCCTGAGGGAACTGGCAGATGTATTTGCTAAGCCATTACCATCAATATTTGAGAAGTTGTGGCAGTTCGGTGAAGTTCCCAGTGACAGGAAGAGTGGAAACAAAAGCCCTGTTTATAAAAGGGAAGAAAGGAAGACCTGGGGAACTACAGGCCAGTCAGTCTCACCTCTGTGCCTGGCATGATCATGGAGCAGATCCTCCTGGAAACTATGCTAAGGCACATGGATAATAAGGAAGTGAATGGTGACAGCCAACATGGTTTCACTAAGAGCAGATCATGTCTGACAAATCTGGTGAATTTCTTTTGGTAGTTTTACTCAGCTGGACAGGTGAATTCCACCACAGCCATTCTCTCACTCCCCCTCCTCAAATGGGAAGGGGGAGAAAATATAATGGAAAGGGATCAAGGGTTGACAAAAGGAAAGGGAGATCACTCAACAATTATTGTCATGGGCAAAACAGACTCAGAGTAGGGAGATTTATATAATTTACTACCTATTACTAACAAGCTAGAGCAGTGAGAAACTAACAAAGCAAACTCAAAACACCTTTCCCCCATCCACCCTCTTCCACCTCCTTCCCCCAAGTAGTGCAGGGGAATAGGGAATGGGGGTTGCAGTCAGTCTGTAATGCTTTGTGTCGACCACTCCTTCACGGTCACTCTCTTCCCCTGATCCAACATGGGGTCCCTCCTACAGGATACAGTCCTTCCCGAAGTGATCCTGCAGGGGCTTCCCACAGGCAGCAGCTCTTCAAGAACTGCTCCAGATATGGGCCCGTACCACGGGGTCCATCCATCAGGAGCAAACTGCTCCAACCTGGGTCCCCCATGGGCAGAAGCTCCTGCCAGGTCACTTGCTCCTGCGTGGGCTTCTTTCAATGGGCTACAGGTCCGATCTGGAGTCTTCTCTAGCAGGCGCTCTCCATAGGCTGCAGCCTCCTTCAGGTCAGATCCACCTGCTCTACCATGGTCTTCTCCATGGGATGCAGCATGAAAATCTGCTCTAATGTGGTACACCATAGGCTGCAGGGGGAGAACCTATTCCACCATGGTCCTCTCCACAGGCCAAAGGTGAACTTCTGCTCTGGCACCTGGAGCACCTCCTCCCGCTCCTTCTTCACTGACCTTGGTGTCTGCAAGGCTGTTTCTCACTCCTCCTCCCAGCTGCTGTTGTGCAGCAGTTTTTTTCCCCTTTCTAAAATATGTTCTCACAGAGGCAAAACCAACGTCACTTATCGGCTCGGCTCTGGACAGCGGCGGGTCCTTTTGGAGCTGGCTGAAACTGGCCCTTATCTAACATTGGGCAGCCTCTGGACTCCTCCCACAGAGGCCACCCCTGCAGCCCCCCGCTACCAAAACATTGCCACATATATCCAATACACTTTTCTAACAGGGTTACAGCACTGGTGGATAGGGGAAGAGCAACTGACATCATCTACTTGGAATTGTGATGTTTCTGAGAAACAGCCATGGACAAGTTGAGCTTGAGCGTAAAAGTTAAGGACCACACCAATAAAGGACACCTTGTGGTTGGGGCGTACTACAGGCTGCCTGATCAAGAGAAGCCTGATGATGACGCCTTCTTGCTTCAAATACAAGAAGTGTCACACTCTCATCCTAATGGGTGACTTCAACCACCCAGATGTCTGCTGGGAAAAATAGACAGCAGGCTGTAAACAATCCAGGAGATTTTTAGTGTATGCTGAAGATATCTTCTTGGTCCAGCTCTCCAAAGCTTGCATGAGCCAGTAGTGAGTGCTTGCAGCCCAGAAGGCCAACTGCATCCTGGGCTGCATCAAAAGAGGCATGGCCAGCAGGTCGAGGGAGGTGATTGTCCCCCTCTACTATGCCCTTGTGAGGCCCCACTTGTAGTGCTGCATCCAGGTCTGGGGCCTCCAGCACGACAAGGATGTGGATCTGTTAGAGTGGGTCCAGAGGAGGGCCACAAAAATGATCAGAGGGCTGGAGCACCTCTCCTATGAAGAAAGGCTGAGAGAGCTGGGGTTGTTTAGCCTAAGTAAGAGAAGGATCTGGGGTGACCTCATTGCTGCCTTTCAGTACTTAAAGGGGGCGTATTAAAAAGATGGAAAGAAGCTTTTTGTTCAGCTAGATAATCACAGGACAAGGGGCAATGGCTTTAAACTAAAAGAGGGGAGATTTAGATTAGAGGTTAGGAGGAAATTCTTCATTCAGAGGGTGGTGAGGCACTGGAACAGGTTGCCCAGAGAGACTGTGGATGCCCCATCCCTGGAGTTTTTCAAGACCAGGTTGGATGAGGCCCTGGGCAACCTGATCTAGTGGTTGGCACCTCTGCCCATGGCAGGGGGGTTGGAACTAGGTGATCTTTAAGATCCCTTCCAACCCAAACCATTCTATGATTCTGTGATTCTGTGATTCTGTGACTTGTGCAAAGCATTTGACACTGTCCCTCATGATATTCTTGTCTCTAAACTGGAGAGACAAGGATGGACCATTCAGTGTGTAAGAAACTGGCTGGAAGGTCACACTCAAAGAGCTGTGGTAAACAGCTGACTGTCCAAGTCGAGATCAGTGACGAGTGCTGTTCCCCAGGGCATTGGGTACTGGGACCAGCGCTGTTTAATGTCTTTGTTGGTGACATGGATAGTGGGTTTGAATACGTCCTCAGCAGCTTTTTGGATAAAATCAAGTTATGTGGTGTGATCGACATGCTGGAGGGATTAGATGCTATCCAGAGGGACCTGGACAAGCTTGAGAGGTAGGCCTGTGTGAACCTCGTGAGGTTCAGCAAGGCCAAGGGCAAGGTCCTTCCCCTTGGAAGGGGGCAGGCATGTAGTGACAGGACAAGGGGTAATGGCTTTACACCGAAAGAGGGTGATTTAGATTAGATATAAGATTATGCAATCAGGAAGAGTTCTGAAAATGTGATGCGACCGATAATTCAGATAATTGCCTCTACACCAGGGCATGCAGCATGAGAAACGCACAGGAGGAGTTGGAAAACATGGTGCAATTAGACAAATATGACCTGATTGCTATCATGGAAATGTAGTGGGAGGGGTCACATAACTGGAACACTGGAATAGAAGGCTACAAACTCTTCCGAAGAGGAGGGGAAGGAAGGGAAGGGGTGTTGCCCTCTACATTAGGTAAGGGATTGACTGTGAAGAGATGCCTCTGGGAAACAGCCATGAACAGGTTGAGAGCTTGTGGGTGAAAGCTAAGAATGCCAATAAAGGACACCTTGTGGTCGGTGTCTACAACAGGCCACCTGATCAAAGGAAGCCTGTGGATGAGGCATTCTTGCTTCACCTACAAGAAGCATCATGCTTGCATGCTCTCATCCTGATGGGGGACTTCAACCACCCTTATGTCTGCTGGGAAAAGTACACAGCAGGCTGTAAGCAATCCAGGAGATTCCTAGAGAATGCTGAGGATAACTTCCTGGTCCAGCTGTTAGACAAGCCAACCAGAGGAGAAACATTTCTTGACCTGGTGCTCAGCAGTGCAGAAGATCTCATTAAAGAGGTCAAGTCTGGGCTGCAGTGACCATGCCCTGGTTGAGTTTGTGATCTCAAGGAATATGGTCCTGGCAAAGAGCAAAGTCAGGACCCTGAACTTCCAAAGACTGAATTTCAAGCTATTTAAAGACCCAGTAGCTAAGATCCCCTGGAACACTGTCCTCAGGGACAAAGGAGCTGAGCAGAGCTGGCAGCTCTTTAAAGATGTTTTCCTTAGAGCTCAAGAACTCTCCATCCCTCTGCGTAAAAAAAAAGTGAACAGGGAGGGCAGAAAA
The DNA here is from genome assembly GCA_011075105.1 of Heteronetta atricapilla. Classification (NCBI taxonomy): domain Eukaryota; kingdom Metazoa; phylum Chordata; class Aves; order Anseriformes; family Anatidae; genus Heteronetta; species Heteronetta atricapilla. The sequence goes on from MU014147.1 coordinate 210,273, forward strand.
CTGGGATGGCTGAGCAAGGACCTGTTGGTCAAACTCAAGTGCAAGAGGCAAATGTACAGGCAGTGAAAGCAGGGACAGGTGGCCTGGGAAGAGTACAGGGATGCGGTCCAGATCTGCAGGGATGGGATCAGGAAAGCCAAGGCATGGATGGATCTGAGCTTGGCAAGGGATGCAAAGAATAACAGGAAGGGATTCTATAGGTACATTGCTCAGAAAAGAAAGGCCAAGGAGAATGTACCCCCTCTGATGAATGAGAAGGGTGAACTGGTATAACGACAGACATGGAGAAGGCTGAGGTACTCAACAACTTGTTTGCCTCAGTCTTCACTGATAGACTTCCCACGTCTCTTGTCTCCCTGAACCTGTAGATAAGGGCTGGTGGAGCAAAGAGCAGGTTCGAGACCACCTAATGAAACTGAATAGATACAAGTCTATGGGGCCTGATGACATGCATCCCAGGGTCCTGAAGGAATTGGCTGATGGAGTTGCCAAGCCTCTCTCCATCATATTTGAAAAGTCCTGGCAGTCAGGTGAAGCCCCTGGTGACTGGAAAAAGGGAAACATCACTCTCATTTTTTTAAAAGGGTAGAAAGGAGGACCCAGGTGTCCTGGTTTCAGTTAGGACAGAGTTATTTTTCCTCCTAGTAGCTGGTAGGGTGCTATGTTTTGGATTAGGATGAGAAGAGTGCTGATAACATGCTGATGTTTTAATTGCTGCAGAGCAATGCTTACACTAAGCCAAGGACTTTTCAGCTCCTCGCTCTGTCCTGCCAGCAGGCAGGCTGGGGGTGCAGCAAGAGCTGGGAGGGGACAGACCTAGGACAGCTGACTCCAACTGGCCAAAGGGGTATTCCATACCATCTGACGTCATGCTAAACAATATATAGGGGTGGCTAGCTGGGGTGGGGGGCCGGCTGCTCGGGGTTGGGCTGGTCATGGGTCAGCGGGTGGTGAGCAATTGCATTGTGCATCACTTGTTTTGTACACACTATTATTATTATTATTATTATTTCCTATCTTAATAAACTGTCTCTATCTCAACCCACAGGCTTCACTTTCCCGTTTCTCTCCCCCATCCCAGAGAGGGAGGGAGGAGGGTGAACGAATGGCTGTGTGGTGTTTAACTGCCAGCTGGGTTAAACCACAACACCAGGGAACTACAGACCAGTAGTCTGTAGTCACCTCCGTGCCTGGAAAAGATCATGGAACAGATCCTCCTGGAATCAGTGTCGAGGCACATGCAAGACAAAGAGGTTATCCTAGACATCCAGCATGGCTTCATCAAGGGCAAATTGTGCCTGACCAATCTGGTGGCCTTCTGTGATGGAGTGACTGCATCAGTCAGCAAGGGAAGACCGATCGATGTCATATACATGGACTTCTGCAAGGCCTTGCTCTGTCCTGCCAGTGGGCAGGCTGGGCTAGCAGCAGGAGCTGAGAAGGAACAGAACCAGGGAAACTGACCCAAACTGGCCGAAGGGATATTCCATACCATATGACATGCTGAGCAGTTATATAGGGTAGCTTGCTGGAGTCGGGGGGACCGGCTGTTCGGGAATAGGAGGGGCATTGGTCAGCAGGTGGTGAGCAATTGCATTACGCATTACTTGCTTTGTACACATTATTAGCAGTAGTTCCATTATCAGTATTATTATTATTTTCCCTTCTTTTCTACCCTAATAAACTGTATCTGTCTCAACCCACAAGCTTTCTTTTTTTTTAAATTTTTTTCTGATTCTCTCCCCCATCCCAGAGAGGGAGGGGGGAGGGTGAGCAAACGGCTGAGTGGTGCTTAGCTGCCAGCCGAATTAAACTTCTAAGGACCTTTTGATGGCCATCATGGGGCCCAAAGGTTTGAGATAATGACAGATCTGATCAGAGTGTGTCCGGTGGAAGAAGGGGCAGGTAACTTGGTAAGAGTACAAGGAAGTTGCCAGCATATGCAGAGAAGAAATCATGAATGCCAAAGCCCAGCATGAGCTCAACTTGGCCACTATGGATAAGGACAACAAAAATATGTTTTTATAAATATATTAATGGTAAGAGGAGGGCCAAGGAGAATCTTCATTCTTTACTGGATGCAGAGGAGAACATGACTACTGAGGATAAGGAAAAGGCTGAGGTACTGAATGCCCCCTTTGCATCTGTGTTTACTAGCCAGACCATTTATCCTCGGGGTACTCAGCCTCCCGACCTGGAAGTCTGGGACAGGGAGCAGAAGAAATCCCCCACAGTTCAGGTGGAAACAGTTAGAGACCTGCTGCTCCACCTGGACTGTCACAAGTCCATGGGGCCAGATGGGATTCACACAAGGGTGCTGAGGGAGCTGGTGGACGTGATTGCTGGGACACTTTCCATCATCTATCAGCAGTCATGGTCATCTGGAGAGGTCCTAGATGACTGGAGGCTTGCTAATGACACCCATCTACAAGAATGGTTGTAAGGAGGACCCAGGGAAGTACAGGCCTATCAGCTTGACCTCGTGTGATGGTTTTACTCAAGTGGGCAGCCGAGCTCCACCACACTCACTCTCTCACTCCTCCCCTCCTCAAAGAGGAAGGGGGAGAAAAATACAACACAAAGAGCTCAAGGTTTGAGATGAGAATGATTTAATTAAAAGGAAAGGGGAATGGGGAGAAAAAGAAACAAAAGAAACAGAAGAAACAACAAGGCCGCGTGGAAGCACAGAGAGAAAGGAAAACAAGTTATTCTCTACTTCCCATCAACGAGCGATGTTTGGCCACATCCTGGGAAGCAGGGCCTCAAAACACGTACTGGTTGTTCAGGAGGGCCCCTCCCCCACTAGAGTCCCCTTTTATTGCTGAGTGTGACATCAGGTGTTATGGAATATCCCTTTGGTCGGTTTAGGTCAGCTGTCCTGGTGATGTCCCCTCCCCATCAATTGCCCACCCCCAGCCTGATGGCTCTTGGGGGCTTGGAGGGAGTTCTGATGCTGTGCCAGCACTATGCAGCAATAGACAAAACACTGGAGTGACACCAGTGCTGTTCTCGCTACGAGTGCAGAGCACAGCACTGTGTAGGCTGCTGCAGGGAAAGGTGACTCCATCCCAGACAGACCCAACACAACCTACACCCCTTATTCCATAACATTTGTGTCACACTCAGGTTCCAAAATGTTCATAAAAGCTGTTGATGGTTTCAGCTTCATCTGTCAAAGTGGTCACTCAAGGCAGGCAAAGTTGGTTTTCTTGACACCAGCTCCAGCTTAGCTCATGTCACTGTTGCATTTGCCTGGCTCCTTGCGAAGTTGACCTGTCGTTGGTTCTGCAGTGTCCTCCTACAACACATAACTTGGATTACAGATTAATTTTCTCTCAAGGTTAAATCTCCTTGAGGCACACACCTGATATCCCCATCCTTCTGCATTACCCACCAGGTATACCCTGGTCCTTGGGCAAAGACAATCCCACGAGTGGGTTTGCCTTTTCCCATGGCAGGAGCAACCCACACCGCCTTCCCCATCCACTTCCCTACATGCACTACGGGGACTCTAGCTTCTCCCGTAGTGTGTAGGGGTTTTGTTTCAGCAGGACCAGGACGGCTCTCAGACCCCCTGTTGTTAACTAGCCAAGTGGCCTCTGGTAGATTCATGTCCCAATGTTTCCACGTCCCAGCACCCAATGCTCGTAACATAGTTTTTAACAATCCATTGTACCTCTCAACCTTCCCAGAAGCCTGTGGGAAGAGATGTGATACACCCACTCAATGCCATGTCTCTTGGCCCAGGAGGTGACCAAATTGTTTCGAAAATGACTCCCATTGTCGGATTCAATTCTCTCTGGTGTACAATGTTGCCACAGCAATTGTCTTTCCAGGTCCAAGATAGTGTTTCGGGCCGTGGCATGGTTTACTGGATATGTTTCCAGCCACCCAGTAGTTGCTTCTACCATGGTAAGTATGTAATTGTGGAGCTATGTTTAAATGAGAAGGGGCATGATTTAATTACAATGAGCAACTCAGGCCTTGAAGGACTGTGAAGATAATGTAGGCCCAGGGCTGATAACCTTGAGTGATGTTACAACTAAAATATGCGGAACTATGTTCAGGAGGAGAGACGACACCGTTGTACCAATTATATTTGTGCTAGAGACGTGTGCATAGAGAAGCTAGACCAATTATAAGTTGTTGTCTGCGCATGCTGTAGGGGTAGCATAATATATACTTTGCTAGAACATTCATTAAAGGAGAACGATTATACTCGCATCGAGGTTGCGTCGTTACTCTGGGTCACTCCCATTCCGACATGTAACGTTTGCCTTGGCGGGTTTGTGGGAGTGGTCCGATGTAGTCAATCTGCCAGGTCTCACCATATTGAAATCCAAGCCATCTCCCCCTGTTCCAGGGAGACTTTACCCTCATGGCTCTCTTGATTGCAGCACAGGTCTCACACTCGTGGGTAACCTGTGTGATAGCCTCAATGGTCAGGTCCACCCCTCGATCACGAGCCCATCTGTATGTGGCATCCCTCCCTAGATGTCCTGATGTTTCATGGGCCCATCGAGCTACAGACAGCTCACCCTTATGTCCCCAGTCCAGGTCCTCCTGAGCTACTTCAATTTTTGAAGCTCGATCCACTTCTTCGTTGTTCTGATGTTCTTCGGTGGCATGATTCTTAGGCATGTGGGCATCTACATGACATACCTTTACAGCCAGGTTTTCTACCCGGGCAGCAATATTTTGCCACAGAGTAGCAGCCCAGATAGGTTTACCTCTGCGCTGCCAGTTGTTCTGTTTCCATTGTTTTGTCTTGACTATAGGGGCTACTGATACCGTAGATGGTTGGTCCTCTGGGATGGTCACAGTGTGTGTTATCTCATTATCAAATTCAGAAACTTCCCTATCCCCTTGAGGGTGCTGGGCAGTGTTAATTGACATTTGATAGGCGTAAGCCAGACCCCAGCAGAGTGCAGCAAGCTGGTGGAGTTCTCTGGTATTGCCAGGGTCAGGGCATACATCTTTCAAACATTCTACCAGTTTTTTTGGATTTTGCACTTATTCAGGGGTGAAGTTAAAAACCATCGGAGGAGAAAACCGTGACAGGTACCTGCCCATATCCCCCCCACACACCTTGCCACCCACAACTACTTTGCCTCGGGGCAGGTCCTTGGATGATATTCTTAATATATTGTTTGACCTTGGGGAGGAAGAAAAAGAATAGAACTAGTAATAGGAGGATGACATCCGACCAAGGGTATCCAAAAGACTCAAAGGCTGCTGCGATTAGCCCACAGGGAGAGAAGAAGAAGGCACCACCCCTGATATTATTCACAAATTGACTGTTAGGGAAGAAAAAGAAGGCAGTGTAATTCTTCATATTGCCAAAAAGATAAACTCCAGGAGACCAGAAGGATAACAATGCAGGGCCTGAGTACCAGACAAAAGTGGAGACCAGCATGTTACAGCACAGCATGATAAAGAAATGAAACACAGATTTCAACACGTTCTCTGATCGGATATAGAGGCAGAAAGAGAACAGAGACCAGATTACATACAACATAGTCACACAGGAGAATATTAACAGCAAACCAAACATTGTGACTAGCAAGTATGTTAGTTGAAATGACTTTAATCAATTCTACCGTTGTCTCAACCCTCGAGCCCCACGTTGGGCGCCAAAAAGGACTGTGATGGTTTTACTCGAGTGGGCAGCCGAGCTCCACCACAATCGCTCTCTCACTCCTCCCCTCCTCAAAGAGGAAGGGGGAGAAAAAGACAACAAAAAGAGCTCGAGGTTTGAGATGAGAATGATTTAATTAAAGGGAAAGGGGAATGGGGAGATGTCCTGGTTTCAGTTAGGACAGAGTTATTTTTCCTCCTAGTAGCTGGTAGAGTGCTATGTTTTGGATTAGGATGAGAAGAGTGCTGATAACATGCTGATGTTTTAAATGTTGCAGAGCAATGCTTACACTAAGCCAAGGACTTTTCAGCTCCTCGCTCTGTCCTGCCAGTGGGCAGGTTGGGGGTGCAGCAAGAGCTGGGAGGGGACAGCCCCAGGACAGCTGACCCAAACTGGCCAAAGGGGTATTCCATACCATCTGACGTCATGCTGAACAATATATAGGGGTGGCTAGCTGGGGTGGGGGGGCCGGCTGCTCGGGGTTGGGCTGGGCATCGGTCAGCGGGTGGTGAGCAATTGCATTGTGCATCACTTGTTTGTACATATTATTATTATTATTTTCTATCTTAATAAACTGTCTTTATCTCAACCCACAGGCTTCACTTTCCCATTTCTCTCCCCCCATCCCAGAGAGGGAGGAGGGAGGGTGAGCGAACGGCTGTGTGGTGTTTAGCTGCCAGCCGGGTTAAACCACAACAGGAGAAAAAGAAACAAAAGAAACAGAAGAAACAACAAGGCTGCGTAGAAGCACAGAGAGAAAGGAAAACAAGTTATTCCCTACTTCCCATCAACGAGCAATGTTTGGCCACTTCCTGGGAAGCAGGGCCTCAAAACACGTACTGGTTGTTCAGGAGGGCCCCTCCCCCATGAGAGTCCCCTTTTATTGCTGAGTGTGACATCAGGTGTTATGGAATATCCCTTTGGTCGGTTTAGGTCAGCTGTCCTGGTGATGTCCCCTCCCCATCAATTGCCCACCCCCAGCCTGATGGCTCTTGGGGGCTTGGAGGGAGTTCTGATGCTGTGTCAGCACTATGTAGCAATGGACAAAACACTGGCGTGACACCAGTGCTGTTCCAGCTACGAGTGCAGAGCACAGCACTGTGTGGGCTGCTGCAGGGAAAGGTGACTCCATCCCAGACAGACCCAACACACCTCGGTGCCAGGAAAGGTGATGGAACAGGTCACCTTGAATGGAATCAGGCAGCATATGCAGGATAACCTGGGAATCAGGCCCAGTCAGCATTGGTTCATGAAAGGCAAATTCTGCCTGACCAACCTCATCTCCTTCTATGACCGGGTATGGTAGCTAGCAGTGTCCCCCAGGGGTCAGTACTGGGTCTAGTCCTGTTCAATTTATTCATCAGTGATATGGACAATGGAATGGAGTGCACCCTTAGCAAGTTTGCATACGACACAAAGCTTGGAGGAGTGGCTGATACTCCAAAGAGCTGTGCTACTTTTCAGATGGACCTCAACAGGCTGGAGGGTTGGGCCAAGAGGAACCTTATGAAGTTCAACAAGGGCAAGTGCAGGGTCCTGCACCTAGGGAGGAATAACCCCAAGCACCAGTACAGGCTGGCAGGTGACTGGTTAAACCACAACATGGATTTAACTCCGTTCACCACGAATGTTTGGGCCTGGCCATCCAGCAAGCTTTTAACCCACAAAGACTGTACCTGTCCAATCCTTGAACAGCCAGCTTCTTCAAGAGAATGCTGTGGGAAACTGTGTGAAATGCCTTAGTGAAGCCTAGGTAGACCACATGCACAGCCTTTCCCTCGTCCACTGAGCACATCACCTTGCTGTAGAGGGAAATCAGATTTGTCAAGCAGGACCTGCCTTTGATAAACCCATGCTGACTGGGCCTGATCACCTGGTTGTTCTTTAAGTGCTGCGTGATGGCACTCAAGATAATCTGCTCCATGAGGTTTCCCAGCACTGAGGTTAGATTGACAGGCCTGTAGTTCCCCGGATCTTCCTTTCGGCCCTTCTTGTAGATGGGCATCACATTTGATAGTTGCCGGTTGACTGGCACCTCCCCTGACAGCCAGGACTGCTGATAAATGATGGAAAGTGGCTTGGCAAGCAGTTCCACCAGCTCCCTCAGTATCCTAGGGTGGATCCCATCTGGCCCCATAGACCTGTGTACCTCTAAGTGGTGTAGCAGGTCAATAACCATTTCCTTGTGGATTATGAGGGCTCCCCATCCCTATTTACCAGTTCATGGGTCAGAGTACCCGGGGAACAACTGGTCTTGCTGCTAAAGATGGAGGGAAAGAAGGCATTAAGTTCCTCAGCCTTTTCCTCATCTCTTGTCACTATGTTTCCCCCCCACATCCAATAAAGGATAGAGATTCTCCTTAGTCCTCCTTTTATTATTTATGTATTTATAAAAATATTTGGAAGACCTTGGTCACTCAGGAGGACTACAAAGATGTCGTGAGGTTGTACAGGAACAAAATTAGAAGGGCCAAAGCCCAACTGGAGCTCAATCTGGCTATTACTGTCAAAGACAAGAAAAAATCACAGAATCACAGAATCGTCTAGGTTGCAAGAGACCTCCAAGACCTCCAAAGTGACACGCTTAGTGGATGAGGGAAAGGCTGTGGATGTGGTCTACCTTTATTTCAGTAAGGCTTTTGACACCATTCCCCACAACATTCTCCTCAAGAAACTGGCTGCTCATGGCTTGGACTGGCACACGCTTCGTTGGGTTAAAAACTGGCTGGTTAGACGGGCCCAAAGAGTTGTGGTGAATGGAGTCAAATCCAGTTGGAGGCCAGTCACTAGTGGAGTCCCCCAGGGCTCGGTACTGGGGCCAGTTCTCTTTAATATCTTTTTTGATGATCTGGATGACGGGATCGAGTGCACCCTCAGTAAGTTTGCATACGACACCAAGTTAGGTGCGTGTGTCAATCTACTCAAGTGTAGGAAGGCTCTGCAGGAGGATCTGGATAGGCTGGACCGATGGGCCGAGACCAACTGCATGAAGTTCAACAAGGCCAAGTGCCAGGTCCTGCACCTGGCGCACAACAACCCCAAGCAGAGCTACAGGCTGGGAGATGAGTGGTTGGAGAGCTGCCAGGCAGACAAGGACCTGGGAGTTATGGTTGATAGTCGGCTGAATATGAGCCAGCAGTGTGCTCAGGTGGCCAAGAAGGCCAACAGCATCCTGGCTTGTATAAGAAGCAGCGTGGCCAGCAGGGCTAGGGAAGTGATTGTCCCCATGTACTCGGCTCTGGTGAGGCCGCACCTCGAGTACTGTGTTCAGTTTTGGGCCCCTCACTACAAGAAGGACATCGAGGTGCTTGAGCGAGTCCAGAGAAGGGCAACAAAGCTGGTGAGGAGTCTGGAGAACAAGTCTTATGAGGAGCGGCTGAGGGAGCTGGGCTTGTTCAGCCTGGAAAAAAGGCTCAGGAGTGACCTTATTGCACTCCACAGGTACCTTAAAGGAGGCTGTAGCGAGGTGGGGGTTGGTCTATTGTCCCATGTGCCTGGTGACAGGATGAGGGGGAATTGGCTAAAGTTGCACCAGGGGAGGTTTCGGTTGGATGTTAGGAAGAACTTTACTGAAAGGGTTATCAGGCACTGGAATAGGCTGTCCAGGAAAGTGGTGGAGTCACCATCCCTGGAGGTCTTTAAAAGATGTTTAGATGTAGAGCTTAGGGATATGGTTTAGTGGAGGACTTAGTGTTAGGTCAGAGGTTGGACTAGGTGATTTTGGAGGTCTCTTGCAACCTAGATGATTCTGTGATTTTTTCTTGTCTTTGACAGTAATAGCCAGATTGAGCTCCAGTTGGGCTTTGGCCTTTCTAATTTTGTTCCTGTACAGCCTCACGACATCTTTGTAGTCCTCCTGAGTGACCAAGGTCTTCCAAAGGTCATAAACCCTTTTTTTTCTTCTTGAGCTCTGGCCACAACTCCCTGTTCAGCCAGGTCGTTCTTCTTCCATGCCAGCCCATCTTTCAGCATGTGGTGACGGCCTGCTCCTGTGCCTTTAGGATTTCTTTCTTGAAGAGTCTCCAGCCTTTCTGGACTCCTTTGCCCTCCAGGACTTCCTTCCGAGGGATTCTGCCAAACAGTCTCCTAAACAGGCCAAAGTCTGCTCCCCTAATGTCCAGGGTAGTGAGCCTGCTGTGCTCCCTCCTCACTGCCCTCTGAATCCAAAACTGCACCATTTCATGATCACTGCAGCCAAGGCTGCCCTTGAGTTTCACATTCCCCACCAGCCCCTCCTTGTTGGTGAGAATGAAATCCAGCATAGCACCTCTCCTCATTGGCTCCTCTATCACTTGGAGAATGAAGTTGTCATGAATACATTCCAGGAACCTCATGGATTGCCTATGCCCTGCTGTGCTGTCCCTCCAAGAGATATCAAGGTGGTTGAAGTCACCCATGTGGACCAGGACTTGCAAATATGAGGCTGCTTCTATCTGTCTCTAAAGGGCTTCATCTGCTTGGTCTTCCTGATCAGATGGCCTGTAGCCACCTGTGGCAGTTTTACCCAGCTGGGCAGCTAAGCTCCACCACAACTGTTGTCTCACTCCCCCTCCTCAAAGAGAAAGGGGGAGAAAATACAAGGAAAAGGGCTCAGGGGTTGAGATAAGGACAGGGAGATCACTCAACAATTATCTTCATGAGCAAAACAGACTCAGCATAGGGAGATTAGAGAAATTTATTACCTATTACTAACAAGCAAGAGAAGTGAGAAACAAATAAAATAAACTAAAACCACCTTCCCCTATTCACTCTCTTCCATCTCCTCCCCCTGAGTGGCATAAGGGAACAGGGGAATGGGGGTGTCATGTTAAGGGGTGTAGCTGATTAACCATTATGGGTCTGGTTGGATTCAGGGTGCTGAACCATCATGGTCACAGATTCACGAACAATATAGCACACCCTCGCTCTAGTTGTGTTCAATGAGAACTATCATGGCTAGGAACAATGCAATTAAGTGCAATTTATTACAGCAACAGGTACACAGGTTCTTTGGATTGCCAGTGATAAATTATTAACTAGCTATTAACTGGCTATTAACGTGTTTAAAGGCACAAAGACTCTAGAGATTTCTAAGTTTCTGCACCGCTGGGGGGAGGGGGGAAGGAAGAGAGGCTCAGCCTGTTGACTGATCCCCAAAGTCAGAAGGAGAAGGTATCCTTTGTGATGGTATCTCCCCTGACAATGGTATCTTCCCTAACATCCCCTCTCCCTTAAGCCAATTTATATTTTCTGTCTTTTAGGTGGAGCTTGAGTGACTCTAGTCAAGCATATCTTAGTTATGATTGGTAAAAAGTTTTCTCGCTTTTTTTTTTTAAAGGTACAGGCTCCGAGAAATTCAGAGCACGTGCTCAGTGAGGGGTGGTCGCACCTTGGAGGAACACCGACTAATATTTCTGCCTTGGTTAATTTTTGTTCCCCTGGCAGCCAGAGTGAAACTTTTGCAGTGGGGCATTCTTTTTCCACACCACTGATTCCCGCGAATTTAACCCTGCATTGACCAGGTGTTATACCTAGGGTCTGTTCTATCTCGTGTAATTACCAACATTTGGGTCCCGGTGTCAATGAGAAAGTTTACCAATATATTTTCATCCCAGCTTTCAGGGTCTGCAATATGCATTAATCTACAAACCTGATTAACTGGAGCAGAAGGCTGTATTCTATTTAACAGGCGATTAAACCTCTTCAGTAATTGCTTAAGATGATTATTCTCATTCACAAGTTTATCATTTTCAGTCACAAGTTTGTTATTCTCATTCAAAAGTTTATCCACTCTGATTCCTAATGTTTTTCCCGTCTCCCTTTCAAAGGCCAATGATGATTTTAACACCTCATTTTCCAATTTTAAAGTTGTATATTCCACATCAGAAATTAGTTTGGGAGTAGGAGTTTCCTTAGCTTCTTACTGAGCACAAGTCAAACAGGCACCTAATACTGCACAGATTACACTTTTACCTTTTCTCACTCCAATCTTTTGTGCAGCCTGACACTGCTTAATGCTTTCTACCACTTTCTCTTGATTTTTCCAAAAATTTGGGGCCCACTCCTTCCCCACCATTTGCATTTTTGCAGCAGTTTATCCATAGCAATCCTGCCAATTATTCCAATTTCCCTGTCGCACTAAGGGGTCTAGCTGATTAACTAGAATCTTAGAAATTACCGACATTTGGGTCCCGGTGTCAATGAGAAAGTTTACCAATATATTTTTGGGGTCCAACGGGAATGGTGATGATAGGGTCAGAGTGTTCATTAGAGAGCTATTGAATTGCTAATACCCGCTGAGCAGGGTGGCTCACTGCCCTCCCCAGGGATAGGAGTTTTTTTGCTGAGCTTCTGCCTCCTCAATTAGGCTCAGTGCAGAAGGTGCACTTTCCTTATGGGTTGGGGGTTTTCCAGTTAGGCAATTCTCCCCATCTGACATATTTTTCTTACCCAGAGATTTTAGATTTCTAGAAACTTAGAAATCTAGTGAGGGGTGGTTGCACCTTGGAGGTGGGTAGCTTTTGGGATGGAGGTGTGTTTTGGTATTATAATGATATTATAATGAGCAAAAGTTCACTAGATTACAGCATTTTGTCAAAAACATGACAGGTCATTGGCTCAGGGTAGCAAATGTGCAGCTTATCGGTCTTGGTGTGCACAAGAACAGTCGAGTCCCCATCTTGCCACAGAGCCTAGCCGCAGTGTCTCCACTCCACTCTACGCTCCATACTGTTCCTTAGAGTCAGCACACCAGGTTCCCCTAGTGCGATAGCATCTAAGGTTGGAAGCCTAGGGAATGCTTGGTTAGTGCAGCTACACTCCACCCTGGAAGCTTCTTCAATGCTATACATTTTCTTTAAAATGTGAATATTATCCTAGTTACTTTAGGCAATTACTCCACAGGGGGTTATGGTCAGTCTGTAGCACTTCATCTCCACTGCTCCTTCATGGTCGCTCTCTTCCCCTGCTCCAACGTGGTGTCCCTCCCACGGGATGCAGTCCTTCCCAAACTGATCCTGTGTGGGCTTCCCACAGGCAGAAGTTCTTCAAGAACTGATCCAAATATGGGTCCGTGCCATGGGGTCCATCCATCAGGAGCAAAGTGCACCAACATGGGTCCCCCACGGGCAGCATCTCCTGCCAGATCACCTGCTCCTTCATGGTCCCCTCTCCATGAGCTACAGGTCTGGTCTGGAATCTGCTCCGGCGGAGGCTCTCCACAGGCCATAGCCTTCTTCGGGCCAGATCATCTACCTGCTCTACCGTGGTCTCCTTGACGTGCTGCAGCGTGGAAATCTGCTCCACCATGGGCTTCGGGGGGACAACCTGCTTCACCATGGTCCTCTCCACAGGACGCGGGGGAACTTCAGCTCTGGCACCTGTAGCACCTCCTCCCCCTCCTTCTTCATTGACCTTGCCATCTGCGGGGCTGTTTCTCAATTCTTACTCTCCCAGCTGCCATTGCACAGCAGTTTTTTCGCTTCCTTAAATATTCTATCACAGAGGTGCAAACAACATTGCTTATTGGCTCATCTCTGGGCAGAGGAGGGTCCCTTTGGAGCTGGCTGAAATTGGCCCTTATCTAATGTGAAATGTGTCCATTTGATTCATGTCATGTATGAAACAGTGCTAGGGCAGCATGATGAAATGTAACTTTCTATCTAAGAAAGGACCAGAAAGGAGTGTTGCAAAAAAAAAATAAAAATGGAAGTTTCTCCAAAGATGTTGCCATTAAACTAATAATATTAATTACTAAAATATAATTAATAAAAAAGTACTCATCTCTTGTCATGAGATACTGTTACTGTTAAACTTTATGTTCTAGTTTGGAGACCAAAAGGAATATAGTTAAGGCATGAGCATGTGACTGTCTGTTTCTTTAAGGTGGTGAGCTTTAATTCTGTTCATGCTGAGTCTCAGTGAGACATACTAGCATCCATGTGGACCCATTCATTTTAATGTTGTAAAATCATGGGTCAGATGGTTCAAAGCCTTAATGTAACTGTACTCAAGTAGGGGAAAGGTGAATTGGTATCATTTATTTTAAAAAGTCATATGGTGGATTTGTTTGTTTGTTTTTTAAGTTTGTACTAATATAAAAATCACATGAGCATGCTTGTTGAAAAGTAAAAATTATTTTTATGTAAGTGCATTTACTCTATTTTTGAACAACCAGAAGTATCAAATACTTGTTTAAATATTAAGTGGGTGTTTTGAGCCTGCAAATTTAATATTGGCTCTAAAACTCTGCTTGCATAAGTACCATTTATTATACGACTATATTTCTGATGTTTGCATAATCATAAAAGGACCTCAAAACTTGAATACACAGACTGAAATATAAGCTGATAGCCTTGAATATGTCAGTGTGCTATATAGTGGTCTTTGAGGACTGTCATGATAACCTTGTTACATTACAAAGCTAATGTTTTAGTCCTAAATTTTCAGGACCCCTTAGTACAGAAAAAGCTTTATACAATTACTGATGTGAATTTCTCTTAAAATGTATATTTTTGTGCCCAGTTGTATTATTTAAGTGTTCCTTTGTATCAATTTATGTATGCTTCTGTTGTGGTTTAACCCAGCCGGCAGCTAAATGTCACACAGCCGTTCACTCACCCTCCCTCCCTCTCTGGGATGAGGGAGAGAAACGAGAAAAACTGCGGCCTGTGGGTTGAGACAGAAACAGTTTATTGGGACAGAAAATAAAATAATAATAATGATGATGTGTACGGAGCAGATGATGCATGGTGCAGTTGCTTGCTACCCGCTGACCTATGCCCAGCCTGTCCTTAGGCAGCCGCCCCCCCACCTCAGTAGCCACCCCTATATATTGTTCAGCATGCTGTCAGATGGCATGGAATACCCCTTTGGCCAGTTTGGGTCAGCTGTCCTGGGTCTATCCTCTCCCAGCTCTTGCTGCACCCCCAGCGTGCTTGCTGGCAGGACAGAGCGAGGAGCTGAAAAGTCCTTGGCTTAGTGTAAACATTGCTCTGCAGCAATTAAAACATCAGTGTGTTATCAACATTAGTCTCATTCTAAATCCAAAACATAGCACCCTACCAGCTACTGGGAGGAAAATTAACTCTATCCTAACTAAAACCAGGACAGCTTCTAAAACAAAGAAGGGGGAGCAGTGGTGTGACCCCTAGGAAAAGATAGATAAGTATGCTATGTTCTTAATTTTTTTAAATCAATGGACAGAGGAAGGTCCTTGCATCTGTCTGTGCAGGAGAAAAAGCGACAGACAGATGTAGGAGACAGATCTGGGAGAAACTCGGTTAAAGGAAGAGCACAAGTCATGGTAAAATAAATAAATAACTAAAAGTAAAAAAAATTACAGCACCAATTATTGGTAAGGGCCCTACATTCTAATAACTTGGGGGCCGAGGTTGTGCTTGTGTTTTAATAGAAGCCAGTCCTAAATGGGTGTCAGCACCATGAGTCCATCCGGCCGTCTCATCATCTGCCTGAACATGATCACAGCACCCTCCTCTGCGGTTTGGACTCCAGCTTCAACAACAAACAACGACTGGGAGGGTCCGGCTGGCATATGCAGGACCTACAAACAAGGACTGCAGGAATTGGAGGGGCAACCAGAGCCCCCCCCCCCCCGGCTGGGCAGCACTCAGCACGTGCCTCTCCCAGGGATGTGGTTACAAAGTTTGTTAAAGATAGAATTAGTGTGCCTGGCAGTTTTTCTCTGTGTTTTAGTTTGTGTTAATCGTGCTTTCTCAATTTCTGTTAATCGCACTTTTTTATGTTAAAGAAGGGGGAGATGTGGGAGTATGGCCATGGGGGTCGACAAGACCCATGGTTGGTGATAACATCAGGAATGTAAAGAATTTAGGGGTGATTCAGGAGACGCCTTGCTGTCTCGGGTTGCTTGTTCTCTGGCCGTTGGGGCATGGAACGGTGGTAAAAATGTTATTAGAACACTTAATACCTAGATATAGGATAATCCAGTACATTGATTCTGATCAGGGCACACATTTTACTTCTAAAATAATAAAATTATTATGTCAATCATTAGGTATTCAGTGGGAATACCAGACTCTGTGGCACCCACAAAGCTCGGGAAAAGTAGAAAGAATAAATCAAACAATAAAACAACAATTGGCTAAGTTAATGATTGAGACACAAATACCCTGGACGAAATCCTTACCATTAGCACTTTTAAACATTAGAACTAAACCACACAGTGAGACTGGATTATCACCACATGAAATGTTATATGGCATGCCTTATTCTCAAGAGATGCCCCTAAGGAACAATGTAGTTGAGGATTGTAGTATCCAGAAATATATAATTACCATTGGTAGAAGATTAAAAGAGCTAAGAGAAACTGGAATAATGGCTCAGACACCACCTTTAAGATTTGCAATTCACCAGTTAAAACCAGGAGATGGGATTCTACTAAAAACATGGGAAGAAGAAAACTCATCTCCCCTCTAGGAAGGACCCTTTCTTGCTTTATTAACAAGAAAACAGCTGATATTTATTAACTGTCATCTATTAGTTGTTATCTATTAACAAGGAAACAACTGTGACAACTGCTGAAAAAGGATGGACACGTGTCACAAGTACAAGGTTCAGTGGAAGTGTGGAAAGTAACATCGGAACCAGGAGAAACTAAACTAACTAAACTAACTATCAGATGGACTTGAAGAAGCCTTCATCAAAGAGTATAAGCTAAGTTGCTGTGGGAATTTTATTGTAATTACTCCTTTATTGTAATTACTCCAAATTTATTGTAATTACTTCTGTAAAATTAGTAAACAGAGAAACTCCTGAATAGATACCTATTAAGGGAAGAGATTTATCAATAACAGGGATCGGTTAAGCATTATCCTCTGAAGGTAACAGTAAGCTATCTGCAGTGTACACCCCTTTAAGATTAGGGAAGAGGGCAAGACCGGATAGGGAACTGGTGCTGCGGCTGGGAAGGTCTGCCAAGGGCTGCAACCCCTCCGGGCTGTGACCGCCGATCACCATGGCCCTTACCGGACCTCTTCTAGTCCTACTTGGGGTGAGTTTCTTGGCCCAAGCTACGGCCAACAACTGCGGTCAATGTATAGTAACTACTAGAAAAGGATGGTTGAGCGCCCAAACATTGGTGTATCATACTGTCTATGACTGTAAAGGCCAGAAAATAGGAAGCTGCATTTTTAACCTAGCTCAGTATGCTCTATGCAGAGAAGGTGACAGGACTGTATGTATGATCCAAAAGAACTCCCTTATCAATATTGGGTAGACATTAAGACAGATTCAAAAGTAGGCAAATTAATTGGAACAAGTGAAGTTGTAACCACCTTGAATACCTCAGTGTCGATAACCTTTGATGCCTGTGATATTATAAATGAAGACCCATATACTGATTGTGGAAGCCTGAGTTGGAGGAGATACAGTAAGCAGCCCGAGTACATTTGTCCTAGAAAGGGTGGAACAGTGGCTTCTACGTGTTACACTGACTGGATAAGAGATTATCCGTAGGACAGGAGTTATCATTACTGTGGACCCTCATACTGGGGTTGTGCTTGTTGGAGTACGGATCCTGGGGATATCGGACCCCAATCTATATGCTTAATAGACTAATTAGTTTGCAAGCTGTAGTAGAAATAGTTGTGAATAAAACCGGAGATGCACTCAGATTAATTGCAAAAAATACCAATATGAGAACTGCTTTGTATCAAAATCGCTTAGCTTTAGATTATTTGCTAGCACAAGAAGAAGTCTGTGGAAAATTTGACCTTAGTAATTGCTGTTTAGAGATTGATGATGAAGGAAAAGCTGTGAATGAACTTGTAAAAAGAAATGAAGAGAATTGCACATGTCCCAGTTCAAACTTGGAATGAAATCAATTTAAGAGCATTATGGAGGGACTTTATGGGTGGTGGTTGTCTTACTATAATCAGGATAGTTGTATTGGGAATATGTGGAGGGTTGTTAATAATTCCATGTTTAATAGCTTGTTTTACCAGATTAATACACTCGGTTATAGAAGGAATGCAAATATTTGTGGTACCTGTTGACCCAGAACCAGGGAAAGGGAAAACCCATTCCCTGATGATAATAAAAACAAAAGAAGATCCAAAATTGGTACCAATTCGGCAAGTATTGACTTGATTGGAAAAAAATAAAAACACGAATCAATGCCATGAAAAAAAGAAATGGGGGATTGTGAAAAGTGTTAATATGATTCGTGTCGTGTATGAAACAATGCTAGGTCCGCATGATGAAATATAACCTTCTAGTTAAGAAAAAAAGAGTGATTAGTGCACATAGTTTTTGTATCATGCAAACGAAGGGTACAGCAATTTGTGTAAATAGAGGGTTTGAAGGGCAAACATTGAGACTCTAGTCTGGGAGATAAGAGGACCAAGGAGTTTTTTTAGGAAACTGCTGACTTTTGCATGGGACGCTGCTTAAGCGTCTGATATCCAGCAAAGAGATCCACCAAATAAGGAGAAAGGGGGAGTTGAAGGATGACCGAAGGACAAAGCCTGGGAGGAAGACTATGAGCCTTCAGCACAAGAGACCCCCAGAAAGACCACCAGAGACTGATATGCATGCGTCCAGAGAGGGTTTGGATTCTGGGAACTAATTATAATAACCCTTCCTTTTCTAGGAATAGTGATGAATATGTATTAGTCTAGGAGCATAAAAATCAGCCTCCTGATGTAACAGGTGTGCGTCTTGGTGGAGCAGAGACTCCCGGTGCACCCAGCGCTGTTTGCTTGCCTCTATTCGCTTAATAATTTACAAACTTTAATTTTAATCCTATTTGGGACTCAGTCATTTATCACATGCAGGTTCATGCCTGGTGCACCTCACCAATAAACACACAGAGTCAGAATCCACACAAAGGTCTTTTAATCAAATAATTAATTATATAGCTGTAGACTCAGGTGCTTGGTGATCTTTTGTAAAGCAAGAACACTTCTGACTTGAATCACTGTTATTTATGTACAGCAAAGTTGTGAAACAATCTCTCTGGCTGTTTTAGTTTTAAGTAAGGCGAGGCAAGTGTCCTGGTTTCAATTAGGACAGAGTTATTTTTCCTCCTAGTAGCTGGTAGGGTGCTATGTTTTGGATTAGGATGAGAAGAGGGCTGATAACATGCTGACGTTTTAATTGCTGCAGAGCAGTGCTTACACTAAGCCAAGGACTTTTCAGATCCTCGCTCTGTCCTGCCAGTGGGCAGGCTGGGGGGGCAGCAAGAGCTGGGAGGGGACAGACCCTGGACAGCTGACCCAAACTGGCCAAAGGGGTATTCCATACCATCTGACGTCATGCTGAACAATATATAGGGGTGGCTAGCCAGGGTGGGGGGTCGGCTGCTCGGGGTTGGCCTGGGCATCGGTCAGCGGGTGGTGAGCAATTGCATTGTGCATCACTTGTTTGTACTTATTATTATTATTATTTTCTATCTTATTAAACTGTCTTCATCTCAACCCACAGGCTTCACTTTCCCGTTTCTCTCCCCCATCCCAGAGAGGGAGGGGGGAGGGTGAGCGAACGGCTGTGTGGTGTTTAGCTACCGGCCAGGTTAAACCACAACAGTCTTTTTGGCGCCCAACATGGGGCACGAAGGGTTGAGATAACAACAGATCTGACCAGAGTATGTTAAACTAAAATTGGTATAAGTATTAGAGCTGCTTAATCATTGCTAATCAGAATGTTGATTGCTTTAATCTCAAGTCTGCTGTGGCTGTATTCCAGACTGAATTTTATAGCACGTTGCTTTCTGTATGTGATCCCCGTTGTGCTGTTTATCCTTTCCGGGCCCTGGTTTAAGATCATTATGGTACTGTGCGGTGTAACAATAGCTTACGATACGATGAAATATCTGGCCATGACTTTAACTTGGTATTTGCACTCAACACTGTCGTCGACTCTGTACTTTGGAAACTATATCTCGGAAACCATTAACAATTACACCTACTGCCTTTTTTCATCAGGGAGCCAGTCTGTGGAGGGGACAGGGGAGAATATTTTTCCCTACTTGTTCACTCTCCCTTACTCCTTCAGCACACTCTTATCCCCTGAGCTAGTTACGATAACTCTCCAAGATGCTGAATATCCTTGGGATACGCAGACCAGCATGTTGTTGTTATGTCTCTTGAATGTGCTTCAGGTCTTGTTTAAGGTTAAACAACTTCTTAGTAATCTCATCCAGAGATCTGTCCTGAGGCAGATCTCTGCTGGAGCTCCTGCAGCCACTCCAGCTCCTGTGGCTGGGCCAGAGAAACGAACTGTTGCAGTGCAAGTTGGCCCTGCAGACTGTATTCCAACCCCTGTGGCAGACTCTGTGGCTGAGTCAGAGAAACGACCTGTAGCAGTACAAGTTGCCCCTGTAGACAAGGTGAAAAAATGGTATAGAGACTCAGGTCGTTTAGAACGCAGAGAAGACGAGGCTGGGCCATCAGGGATGCAGGAAGATGAAGCTGGGGATGTTGAAAAGACAACACTAGTTTTCCAAAGCCTATACCAGGGTGAGCTACGAGATATGCGAAAAAATTTTGGTCGCTGCATAGGTGAGCACCTTGTCACCTGGCTGCTCCGGTGCTGGGATACCGGAGCCAATTATGTGGATATAGATGGCAGGGAAGCCAGTCGGCTGGGATCCCTTGCTAGAGACGCAGGCATTGACAAAGCAATTGGAGAAGGAGTACGATCTTACAGCCTCTGGAGGCGTCTCCTGTACGCTGTAAGGGAAAGGTATCCCTACAAGGAAGAACTCGTATATCTGCCAGGCAAGTGGACCGCTATGGAGAAGGGAATCCAATACCTGAGGGAATTAGCAGTACGGGAGGTGATTTATGCCGACCCAGACAATGGACAAATACCTGTAGATCCAGATGAAGTCAAGCGTACACGACCCATATGGCAGAAGTTTGTAAGGAGTGCACCATCATCATATGCCAGCTCATTGGCAATAATGGCCTGGAAAGAGGATGATGAACCCTCAGTGGGTGATGTGGTTAAACAGCTCCGGCAGTACAAAGAAAGTCTCTCCTCTTCCCTACAGCCCTCTGATCATTTCTGTGGCCCTCCTCTAGACCCCTTCTAACAGGTCCACATCCCTCCTGCGCTGGGGGCTCCAGGCTTGGATGCAGTACTCCAGGTGGGGCCTCACAAGGGCAGAGCTGAGGGGGACAGTCACCTCCCTTGACCTGCTGGCCATGCCTCTTTTGATGCAGCCCAGGATGCAGTTGGCCTTCTGGGCTGCAAGTGTGCACTGCTGGTTCATGTTGAGCTGTTCATCCACCAGAACCCCCAAGTCCTTCTCTGAAAGGCTTCTCTCAGTGAGTTCTTCCAGTCTGTACCCATGTCCAGGATTGTCCTGGCCCAGGTGCAGCACCTTGCACTTAGTCTTGTTGAACCTCATTAGGTTTACATGGACCCGCTTCTCAAGCTTGTCCAGGTCCCTCTGGATAGCATCCCTTCCTTCTACTGTATCAGTTACACCACTCAGATTGGTGTCATCTGCAAACTAAATCCAACTGTCTAGAAGACTGTCTAGAAGATAGCTTCCTGACACAGCTGGTTAGTGAACCTACCAGGGGTGGCGCCCCGCTAGACCTTCTCTTCACAGAGGACTGGTGGAGGATGTGATTGTCGGGAGCTGTCTTGGGCAGAGTGACCACGAAATGGTGGAGTTCACTATTCTTGGCGAGGCGAGAAAGGGGACCAGTAAAACTGCTGTATTGGACTTTCGGAGGGCTGACTTTGGGCTGCTCAGGACACTAGTTGGTGGAGTCCCTTGGGAGGCGCTTCTGAAGGGCAGAGGGGTCCAGGAAGGCTGGGAGCTCTTCAAGAGGGAAATCTTAATGGCGCAAGAGCGGTCTGTCCCCATGTGCCCAAAGATGAGCCAGCGGGGAAGAAGACCAGCCTGGCTCAACAGAGAATTGTGGCTTGAGCTTAGGAGAAAAAAGAGGGTTTATAATCTTTGGAAAAGTGGGCAGGCCACTAGGGAGGACTATAAGGATGTAGCGAGGCTGTGCAGGGACAAAAATAGAAAGGCCAAAGCTCATCTGGAGCTCAATCTGGCTACTGCCGTTAAAGATAACAAAAAACGTTTTTATAAATACATCAACACAAAAAGGAGGACTAAGGAGAATCTCCATCCTTTACTGGATACGGGGGGAAACTTAGTTACAAGAGATGAGGAAAAGGCGGAGGTGCTCAATGCCTTCTTTGCCTCAGTCTTTAGCGGCAATACCAGTTGTTCTCTGGATACCCAGTACCTTGAACTGGTGGAAGGGGATGGGGAGCAGGATGTGGCCCTCACCATCCATGAAGAACTGTTTGGTGACCTGCTACGGCACTTGGATGTGCGCAAGTCGATGGGGCCGGATGGGATCCACCCAAGGGTACTGAGAGAACTGGCAGAGGAGCTGGCCAAGCCCCTATCCATCATTTATCAGCAGTCCTGGCTATCGGGGGAGCTGACTGGAGGCTAGCAAATGTGACGCCCATCTACAAGAAGGGCAGGAGGGCAGACCCGGGGAACTACAGGCCTGTCAGTTTGACCTCAGTGCCAGGGAAGCTCATGGAGCAGATCCTCTTGAGAGTCATCATGCGGCACTTGAAGGGCAAGCAGGTGATCAGGCCCAGTCAGCATGGGTTTATGGAAGGCAGATCCTGCTTGACGAATGTTGTGGTTTAACCCGGCTGGCAGCTAAAACCCACACAGCCGTTCGCTCACCCTCCGCCCTCCCTCTCTGGGATGGGGGAGAGAAACGGGAAAGTGAAGCCTGTGGGTTGAGATAAAGACAGTTTATTAAGATAGAAAATAATAATAATAATAATAATAATAATAATATGTACAAACAAGTGATGCACGATGCAATTGCTCACCACCCGCTGACCGATGCCCAGCCCAACCCCGAGCAGCCGGCCACCCCACCCTGGCTAGCCACCCCTATATATTGTTCAGCATGACGTCAGATGGTATGGAATATCCCTTTGCCCAGTTTGGGTCAGCTGTCCCGGGTCTGTCCCCTCCCAGCTCTTGCTGCACCCCCAGCCTGCCCACTGGCAGGACAGAGCGAGGAGCTGAAAAGTCCTTGGCTTAGTGTAAGCACTGCTCTGCAGCAATTAAAACGTCAGCATGTTATCAACACTCTTCTCATCCTAATCCAAAACATAGCACCCTACCAGCTACTAGGAGGAAAAATAACTCTGTCCTAACTGAAACCAGGACATATATCCACCCCTTATTCCATACCATTTATGTCATGCTCAGGTTATACTCTTTCCAATACATTCTAGTTAATCACTATTTTCCTCTATGGTAGTAATAACACACAGTATTATATAATAATTAACATAATACAACTCAACTCATGGGCTATTCTCACCCAGTATTAAATCCCCTTGAGGTACACAACGGACCTCCCCATTCTGTTGCATTACCCACCAAGTGCATCCAGGTCCCTGAGCAAAAGCAATCCCACGAATGGGTTTGCCTTTTCCTGAGGCAGGAGTAGCCCAGACTGTTTTACCCAGCATGTTTCTTACATGCACTACAGGAACTTTATCCCCTTCTACTGTGCGTAGCACGTTTGATTGGGCTGGTCCAGCTTGGTTGGCAGATCCCCTAGTATTGACTAACCAGGTGGCCTTTGCCAAATGTGTATCCCAATTTCTGAATGTCCCAGCACCCATTGCTTTCAGTGTAGTCTTTAACAGTCCATTGTATCGCTCAACTTTACTGGAGGCTGGTGCATGACAGGGGATGTGATACACCCACTCAATACCATGTTCTTTGGCCCAAGTGTCTATAAGGTTGTTTCGGAAATGAGTCCCATTGTCTGACTCAATTCTTTCTGGGGTGCCATGTCGCCATAGGACTTGCTTTTCAAGGCCCAGGATAGTGTTTCGGGTGGTGGCATGGGGCACAGGATATGTTTCCAGCCATCCGGTGGTTGCTTCCACCATTGTAAGTACGTGGTGCTTGCCGTTG
Source organism: Heteronetta atricapilla (assembly GCA_011075105.1). Taxonomy (NCBI): domain Eukaryota; kingdom Metazoa; phylum Chordata; class Aves; order Anseriformes; family Anatidae; genus Heteronetta; species Heteronetta atricapilla. Next base: position 233,861 of record MU014147.1, read on the forward strand.
CGGGTTTGAGGGAGTGTGATGTAATCAATCGGCCAGGCCTCTCCATATTTATATTTCAGCCATCGTCCTCCATACCAAAGAGGCTTTGACCGTTTGGATTGCTTGATTGCAGCACGTTTCATAATCATGAATAACCTATGCTATAGTGTCCATGGTTAGGTCCACCCAATCACGAACCCATCTGTATGTTGCATCTCTTCCTTGATGGCCTGAGGTGTCATGGGCCCATCGGGCTATGAATAATTCACCCTTATGTTGCCAGTCCAGGTCCACCTGAGCCACTTCAATCTTAGCAGCCTGATCCACCTGCTGGTTGTTTTGATGTTCTTCAGTAGCCCGATTCTTGGGCACATGAGCATCTACGTGGCGTACCTTTACAACCAGGTTCTCCACCCAGGCAGCAATATCTTGCCACAATGCAGCAGCCCAGATGGGTTTGCCCCTCCGTTGCCAGTTGTTCTGTTTCCATTGCTGTAACCACCCCCACAGGGCATTTGCTACCATCCACGAATCAGTGTATAGGTAGAGAACTGGCCACTTTTCTCGTTCAGCAATATGTAAAGCCAGCTGGATGGCTTTCACTTCTGTAAATTGACTTAATTCACCTTCTCCCTCAGCAGCTTCTGCAACTCGTCATGTAGGACTCCACACAGCAGCCTTCCATCTCCGATGCTTTCCCACAATGCGACAGGACCCATCAGTGAACAGGGCATATCTCCTCTCATTTTCTGGTAGCTCGTTGTACAGTGGGGCTTCTTCAGCACGGATCACCTCCTCCTCTGATGACATCCCAAAGTATTTGCCTTCTGGCCAGTCCATAACCACTTCCAAGATTCCTGGGTGACTGGGGTTTCCTATTCGAGCCCGCTGGGTAATCAGTGCAACCCACTTGCTCCACGTAGCATCGGTTGCATGATGTGTAGAGGGGACCCTTCCTTTGAACATCCAGCCCAGTACTGGCAGTCGGGGTGCCAGGAGGAGCTGTGCTTCAGTACCGACCACTTCCGAAGCAGATCAAACTCCTTCCTTTGCTGCCAATATCTCCTTTTCGGTTGGAGTGTAGCGGGCCTCAGATCCTCTGTATCCCTGACTCCAAAACCCTAGGGGTCGACCCCGAGTTTCCCCAGGTTCTTTCTGCCAGAGGCTCCAGGTGGGGCCATTCTCCCCGGCTGCGGTGTAGAGCACATTCTTTACATCTGGTCCTGTTCGGACTGGCCCCAGGGCTACTGCATGAACTATTTCCTGCTTAATTTGTTCAAAGGCTTGTCGTTGCTCAGGGCCCCATTCAAAATCATTCTTCTTACGGGTTACTTGGTAGAGTGGGTTTACAATCAGACTGTAATTTGGAATGTGCATTCTCCAAAACCCCACGACACCTAGGAAAGTTTGTGTTTCCTTTTTGCTAGTTGGTGGAGACATAGCTGTTATTTTGTTGATCACATCCATTGGGATTTGACAACGTCCATCTTGCCATTTTATTCCTAAAAACTGGATCTCTCGTGTAGGTCCTTTAACTTTATTTTGTTTTATGGCAAAACCAGCCTTCAGAAGGATTTGGATTATTTTCTTCCCTTTCTCAAAAACTTCCTCTGCTGTGCCACCCCACACAATGATGTCATCGATGTACTGCAGGTGTTCAGGAGCTTCCCCCTGCTCCAGCGCAGACTGGATCAATCCATGGCAAATGGTAGGGTTATGTTTCCACCCCTGGGGCAGCCGATTCCACGTATATTGGACTCCCCTCCAAGTAAAGGCAAACTGTGGCCTGCACTCTGCTGCTAGAGGGATGGAGAAAAATGCATTAGCGATATCAATTGTGGCGTACCACTTGGCTGCCTTTGATTCCAGTTCGTACTGGAGTTCTAGCATGTCTGGCACTGCAGTGCTCAGTGGGGGTGTGACTTTGTTCAGGCCACGATAGTCCACCGTTAGTCTCCATTCACCATTAGATTTTCGCACTGGCCATATGGGACAATTAAAAGGTGAATGAGTCTTACTGATCACTCTTTGGCTCTCCAGTTGACGAATTAGCTCATGGAAGGGAATCAAGGAGTCTCGGTTGGTGCAATATTGCCGCCGGTGCACAGTTGTAGTAGCGATTGGCACTTGTTGTTCTTCGACCCTCAGCAACCCCACAACAAAAGGGTCCTCTGAGAGACCAGGCAAGGTAGACAACTGTTTAATGCCCTCTGTCTCTAAGGCAGCTATGCCAAAAGCCCAGCGGAACCCTTTTGGGTCCTTGAAATATCCTCTTCTAAGATAGTCTGATAATAATAATATGTACAAACAAATGATGCACAATGCAATTGCTCACCACCCGCTGACTGATGCCCAGCCCAACCCCAAGGAGCCGGCCCCCACCCCAGCTAGCCACCCCTATATACTATTCAGCATGACGTCAGATGGTATGGAATACCCCTTTGGCCAGTTTGGGTCAGCTGTCCTGGGTCTGTCCCCTCCCAGCTCTTGCTGCACCCCCAGCCTGCCCGCTGGCAGGACAGAGCGACGAGCTGAAAAGTCCTTGGCTTAGTGTAAGCCTTGCTCTGCAGCAATTAAAACATCAGCATGTTATCAGCACTCTTCTCATCCTAATCCAAAACATAGCACCCTACCAGCTACTAGGAGGAAAAATAACTCTGTCCTAACTGAAACCAGGACACCTATCTTAATAAAGTGTCTTTATCTCAACTCCCAGGCTTCACTTCCCCGTTTCTCTCCCCCATGTTGTGGTTTAACCCTGTGTGATGGTTTTACTCGAGTGGGCAGCCGAGCTCCACCACAATCACTCTCTCACTCCTCCCCTCCTCAAAGAGGAAGGGGGAGAAAAATACAACACAAAGAGCTCAAGGTTTGAGATGAGAATGATTTAATTAAAGGGAAAGGGGAATGGGGAGAAAAAGAAACAGAAGAAACAACAAGGCCGCGTGGAAGCACAGAGAGAAAGGAAAACAAGTTATTCTCTATTTCCCATCAACGAGCGATGTTTGGCCACGTCCTGGGAAGCAGGGCCTCAAAACGCGTACCGGTTGTTCAGGAGGGCCCCTCCCCCACTAGAGTCCCCTTTTATTGCTGAGTGTGACATCAGGTGTTATGGAATATCCCTTTGGTCGGTTTAGGTCAGCTGTCCTGGTGATGTCCCCTCCCCATCAATTGCCCACCCCCAGCCTGCTGGCTCTTGGGGGCTTGGAGGGAGTTCTGATGCTGTGCCAGCAGTATGCAGCAATAGACAAAACACTGGAGTGATACCAGTGCTGTTCTCGCTACGAGTGCAGAGCACAGCACTGTGTGGGCTGCTGCAAGGAAAGGTGACCCAACAGACCCAACACACCCTGCTAAGCAGCTAAGCACCACAGAGCCACTCGCTCACTCTCACCACTATAGGACTGGGGAGAGAATTGGAATGGTACAAGTGCAAGAACTCCTGGATTGAGATAAAGACAATTTACTAGGTAAAGTAAAAGCTGTGTGTGCAAGCAAAGCAAAAGAAGGGATTCATTTGCTATTTCACATAGGCAGGCAGATGTTCAGCCACTTCCAAGAAAGCAGACTTTTTGAGTGTCGCAAAAGGAATTATGCCCTTCACTTGCAAGAGAGAAGCAGCAATATATTTTTTGATGAAAATAGTGAATTAGTAGGACTTAATTGTGAATGAGACTGTGATTCCACAACATTCTAATGGTAAATGCAACGTTAATAAGAGTCATGATGGCAAGCTCAGTTGTTTCTTGAATATAGAGGCAACTGATACTAGCATGGGTTGGTTCCCTGGTTCAGCCACAGTGCCTGTTGTGGGGGGATTGGGTGGTCTGCAGTTCTAGTCACAGCGCTTCGACTAGCCTCAGTGCCTGTCTCCTGTCGCCAGAGCTGGGTCAGATCCAGAGTCATTTTCTTCCTCTTGAGGGTTCTGAATAGTGTTGAGTATTGTTTGATAGGCACAGGGCAGGAAAAAAGGACAAGTGTAAGGAGAATACTGAAACTGAATACAGCCCTTCATTCCCCATCCCCCTTGGGCCACTTGGGGAATGATGGAGGTAGAAGAGTCGGAAATGAAGGAGTGGAGTTGAGACTGGGAATAAGGGTTGCTTGGGGGGTAATGTGTTTTTTAGTTTTTATAGAATATCCCGAGTTGGAAGGGACCCACAAGAATCATTGAGTCCAACTCATGGCTCCACCCAGGACCACCCAAAAATCAAACTATATGTTTGGGAGTGTTGTCCAAATGCTTCTTGAACTCCAGCAGGCTCCATGACCATTTCCCTGGGGAGCCTCTTCCAGTGCCTGACCACACTCTCAGTGAAGAACCTTTTCCTAATATCCAATCTGAATCTCCCCTGATGCAGTTTCATATCTATTTCCTCAGGATGTTAGAAATTAAATAGACGGTTGATATCCCATGTAGAAATTCCTTAGAACTGAACATAGTATCATGAAAGATAAAGCTCAAACAGCCAAATTCTTCCTTGCTCTTACATCCTAAAATTCTGCTGAAAGCAAATAAAATATTTTTATTGTGTGGAATTATTTTTCTGTCAATATGGACCCAGTTGTGTTGCCATTGCAAGTTCAGGGGGCTACTTTAAACCCTCTCTAACCTACTTTTGAATAGAAACCTAGGACCTGATTCTGAAACCTTCCCTCTGGTTAGCAGATCCACTGAAATCAGTGTTATAAAGCTGGGTGAATCAAACTCAGATTTCCGTAACATCAAAATATACTTGTTACAGTATAAGAAAAACCTGAAACTGATAATACATTTAAAGGATACAGTATAATGACCAAGGAGTAGAGATTTTAAATGTCTAATGCTTGCACACTCAAGTTATTTTTTCTGTCTTTTTGAATGAGGCTCTTGAAAGACCAGACTGAGATCTCTGTTTTGGACCAAAAGGATTAATAACATTATTTAAAAGACCGTCTATATATACCTTTCTAGCCTACAGCTGTTTACTTTTACTTTTTAAATAAAGAAGCATGGTAATAATTAGTGGGGATAATAGAAGAGAGGAAGAAACCCCATTATTATGGCCCCATCAGGACCTTGTCATGATGGCAAGGTCAGTTGATTATTTACTACATAGAGGACAGAGTCAGACTATAAGTGTCAGGGAGATCCTCACACTGAGTCATGAGGTTCAGCATGAAGTCCTTTTTTTCCATCCAGTATCCAGGGAGTCCAGATATGACCAGATCCTATCCCAATCCCAGACTTAATGATTTATGCCTAAAGAATTATAAGCAAAATCAGTCTTTATATAATTTAGCTAGGATTACAAAGTTTCAGCATGTTTAGCAAAATACTTTGAAAGTTTCAACAAGCTAGCTATTAATCACTTAAGTATCTGTCACAGGTAAGCTCTCTCAACCTTGAGAGCTTGGGGGAAGGGCAAGATCCTGACATGCAGCCTACTGCAGTATGGGAGAGCTAAACTGTCTCTAGGCTGTCCCCTATATCTGGAGTAAGATGATTGACTACTAGTCATATTTGCATACCAGCCATATTTGGTTGGTGCATGTTCCATTAGCCCTTGGATCTATCTCCTCCAAGTCCACCTTGAGTCCGGTTTGGTTATCGCAACCAGACGCATTAATCATGGTTTCCACTGATGGTTATCAGCCGAGCAGGATTAGAGGTGAAGGGTTAGGTTAGGGGGGGGCAGGAGAAGTACATCACCACATAGAGACATCATTTAACTCTGCTGTCCTTTTTTCAAGACAACTGAAGGGCTAGTATTTAATTTAAAAAATATATATGCATATTTTTTTGTTACTGGATAAGTGACTTCACAGAAATTAATTCTGTGATCACAACAGTCTGGCATGTATTAAAAGGAGTGTGGCCAGCAGGTCAAGGGAGGTGATTCTCCCCCTCTACTCTTCCCTCGTCAGGCCTCACCTGGAGTACTGTGTCCAGTTCTGGGCTCCCCGGTTCAAAAAAAAAAACAGGGATCTTCTGGAAAGAGTCCAGAGGAGAGCCACAAAGATGATACAGGGCCTGGAGCATCTTCACTATGAGGAAAGGCTGAGAGACCTGGGTCTGTTCAGCCTTGAGAAAAGAAGACTGAGGGGGTATCTAATCAGTGTTTACAAATACCTGAAGTGTGGGAGACAGAGGGATTTGTCCAACCTCTTTTCAGTGGTTTGTGGGGATATGACAAGAGGCAATGGCCAAAAAATTGATCACAGGAAGTTCCGCACCAATATGCGAAAGAACTTCTTCACAGTAAGGGTGACAGAGCACTGGAACAGGCTTCCAGGGAGGTTGTAGAGTCTCCTTCTCTGGAGATATTCAAGACCAGTCTGGATGCCTAACTGTGCAACCTGCTCTAGAGAACCTGCTTTGGCAGGGGGGTTGGACTGACGATTTCTGGAGGTCCCTTCCAACCCCTAGAATTCTGTGATTCTGTAACAGTAGGCTTCTGACCAGTAAATAAAGTACCAAATAACATAATCAGAATAATTACTAAAAATAGGTACTTTTTTGCCTATAATGTCTCTGAATCTATGAATGTGTTTCACAGATGAAGACTTTTTTTTTAAGATAGCACTTAAATCACAAAAACATGACAAAATCCTATGTCATTATGTGTTGAAAAGATAATAATAGAAAGGTTCTTGGTTTTGTTTTGAAATAAAATTAAAATGATGTCTGATAATGGTACTAAAATTGGAAAAATGAAATAAAACATACATTCACTGAGATTGCAGGGCATAAAATCTTTTTGAAGTAAGGTCTTATTTTTGTAATTCTAATGCATCGTAAACACTTTTTACTCTTCTTGCTACCTAAGCAGGAGTGTGTCAGTATATGGAAATAAATATACTGAAATCCAAGTTTTGGTAAATAAAATATATATAGTATTTTATCCTGTTAAGGACATGTTTTTTTTTACATAGTAGCTTTTATCGAAAATATATTATACACTTTAAATGTTTGTTTCTGTAGCAGAATATATTTGAAAAGAATCCAAACATCACAATAAGTTCTTAAGTCATCTTTGCACAAAATTTGACAGGTCAAAGAAGAAAATATAACACATTTTGAAAACAACCATTTAAAAACAAACATTTTTCTGCACAAAATACAGGGTATATTCTTCTGCATTATTGTCTTCTAGGAATAGGTTGCCTTCATGAAGCATGCATCTAAGGTTTTAACATTGCAATGTTGTTAGGGATCTTTCATATACAGGTTTTACACACACTTTGCAGCTTGGTGAACAGATCAGTCTGTTAATGTTTTCTTGTTTTCTTTAGAGTATTAACATTTAAAATATACTCTACCAGTATCCTATAGTTGACAGATCACTAAAAGTAGCATAAAAGAAGACAACCTTCACAATAGGTCTACATACAACTTACCTTTGTACAGATGAATGATTATTTACAGCAATGAAAATAATTGTAGCATTATGACCGTCAAACTTCCTGGTAAATATGTATATGTGTCTGTGCAAGAAAGACCTGAGAATTGTTTCTAATGTTTCACCTCTTTTCAAGTATACATAGCTATGAAAACAAATAATACACTGACATTTAAAGGCCATCTTACTTTAAATACACAGGGGCAAAATAGAATTAGGGGAACAACTTCTGAGCTCCATGCTCACACTGTGTAGCATTTTACACCACAAGTAGCACTGCTGAAAATAATGGAACTACTCATGAAGGAAAACATTATTACGGAATCACAAAATCACAGAATAGGTGGGGTTGGAAGGGACCTCTGAAGATCATCTAGTCCAATCCCCCTGCAGGATCACCTAGAGCACGTTGTGCAGGATGACATCCAGGCAGGTTTTGAGTATCTCCAGAGAAGGAGAATCCACAACCTCTCTGGGAAACCTGTTCCAGTGCTCTGTTACCATCACAGTAAACAAGTGCCCCTTCATATTCAGCCAGAACCTCCTGTGCTTCATTTTGTGCCCGTTGCCTCTCGTCCTCTCACTGGGCACAACTGAAAAGAAACCGGCTCCATCCTCTCGACACCCTCCTCTCAGATATTTATATACATTAATGAGGTCTCCCCTCAGTCTTCTCTTTTCCAGGCTAAACAGGGCCAGCTCTCTCAGTCTGTCCTTGTACAACAGGTGTTCCAGTCCTCTAATCATCCCACTAGCCCTCTGTTGGACTCATTCCAGTAGTTCTATATCCCTCTTGTATTGGAGAGCCCAGAACTGGACACAGTACTCAAGGTGAGGCCTCAGCAAGGCTGAGTAGAGGGGGAGGATCACCTCCCTTGACCTGCTGGCAACACTCTTCCGAATGTACCCCACTATACTGTTGGCCACAATGGCCACAAGGGCACATTGGTGACTCATGGTCAGCCTGCTGTCCACCAGGACTCCCAGGTCCCTCTCTGCAGAGCTGCTCTCCAGCAGGTCAGCCCCCAGCCTGTATTGGTGCATGGGGTTAGTCCTCTAGGCACTCGAGGTCCCGCTGAATGGCAGCACAGCCCTCTGGGGTATCAGCCACTCCTCCAAGCTTCATGTCATTTGCAAACTTGCTGAGGGTGCACTGCATTCCATTGTCCAGATCGCTAATGAATAAGTTGAACAGGACTAGACCCAGTACTGACCCTTGGGGGACACTGCTAGCTACCAGCCTCCAACGAGATTCCGTACCAGGAAGCACAATCCTCTGAGCTCTGCCATCCAGCCAATTATCAATCCACCTCACCGTCCACTCACCTAGACTGTACTTCCTGAGCTTGTCTATGAGGATGTTATGGAAGACAGTGTCAAAAGCCTTGCTGAAGTCAAGGTAGAACACATCCACCTCTCTCCCATCATCTAGCTAGTCATGTCATATTAGAAGGTTATCAGATTGGTTAAACATAATTTCCCCTTGGTGAATCCTTGCTCAGTATTCCTGATCACCTTCTTATCCTCCACATGCTTAGAGGTGACCTCCAGGATGAGCTGTTCCATCGCCTTTCCAGGGATGGCGGTGAGGCTGACTGGCCTGTAATTGCCTGGGTCCTCCTTCTTGCCCTTTTTGAAGACTGGCATGACACTGGCTTTCTTCCAGTCCTCAAGCACCTCTCCTGTTCTCCACGATCTTTCAAAGGTGACAGAGAGCGGCTGTCCTGGTTTCAGTTAGGACAGAGTTATTTTTCCTCCTAGTAGCTGGTAGAGTGCTAGCAATAACATCAGCCAACTGCCTCAGCACCCATGGGTGCATTCCATTGGGGCCCATGGATTTGTGGACGTCAAGTTTGCTTATCTGATCTCTGACCCCATCCTCTTTGACCAAGGGAAAGTCCTCCTTTCTCCGGACTTCATCTCTTGTCTCCAGGGTCTGAGACTCCTCAAGGATGATCTTAGCAGTGAAGACTGAAGCAAAAAAGGCATTTAGCAACTCTGCCTTCTCCATATCCTTTGTCACCAGGGTACCTGCCCCATTCAGCATTGTTTATTATTTACATTGTTGATTATTCAGAAGCATTCTTCTGCATTGTTGTCCTCTAACAATAGGTTACCTTCATCTAGCATCCATCTATATGCATTTATTTTTGTTTTTAAAATAAAGAAGCATGGTAATAATTAGTGAAGAACATAGAAGAGAGGAAGAAACCCCATTACCTGTATTTTTAATTAGGATTTTTTTTCCTGCTGCACTGTGTGGATGCCAGCTCTCCATATCTCAACCATGATGTAACCTTGGAGTAAAATAGAAGCAGAGCAACAATATGAATTACAAATACTACATGCATATTTTACTGCCCTTCCTTCCCCCCTTAAATGAATGCTGTCTAAAAATATCCTCCACTCTGAATTGCTTTACTACTGAGGCGGTGAAAACACTGTGCTGATTTACAGAAAAAAAATCCAAATCCCAAACAAAATAATCTTCAAGTGATTTTTTTGCATCTATCTGCAAATTAACTATCTTTTTGAAAGATATTATTCTCTTTTAATAATACAGAGTGCATGTTGATGTTAAGTACAATAGCATTTTACTTATAATGAATTTATGAGGAATATCTTGTGACTTCAAAATAAAAAAGGAAAAAAAATAGATAATATACACTATATATAGTGTGTTTTTTATTGTTGTAGCCTGGTACAACTAAATAATATCAACTCTTGGAAAAGAATTAATTGTCAAATATTTGTTCACAAGTGAACCTCGAAAAAAAAAAGAAAAATACAGTGAAATAGTAAATGGAATGCATATTGAATTTAGTTTTTAGTTTTGGAGCCAGATTAAGTAACTTCACTTATAAGAAACTAATCGTATGAATAACCCATTGATATTAAGAGGTTTACTCAGGTAAAGATAGTTATTTGTGTGCCAGAACTTGCAGAATCAAGTCCTTGTCTGTAAATATTTAGAAAATAAATAATTGATGAAATATTCTATATCCTTCTGTTTAGAAGATGGAAATGTCAATTTGGCAATTGTAAAATGTGCTATTGAAATGCTTTCTTAAAAATTAAAAATTATTTAAGAATTAATTACTTCCTTTGAACTAGTTAAATCCATTCTTTAGTTGCTACCAAAAGAAAAACTAAAATGAATAACTTTAGCATTTTATCACTTTTCTGCAATATCTTGATACTGCCAATATCAGATTGTGAAAAGTGTTAATATGATTCGTGTTGTGTATGAAACAATGCTAGGGCAGCATGATGAAATGTAACTTTCTATCTAAGAAAAACAGAGTGATTAGTGTACATAGTTCTTGTACTGTGCAAAATAAGAGTCTAGCAATTCGTGTAAATAGAGGGCTTGAAGGACGAACACTGAGACTCGAGTCTGGGAGATAAGAGGACCAAGGAGTTTTTTTTTGGAAACTACTGACTTCTGCATGAGATGCTGCCCAAGCTTCTGATGTTTGGCAAAAGGATCCACCAAATAAGGAGAAAGGGGGAGTTGAAGGACGACCGAAGGACAAAGCCTGGGAGGAAGACTACGAGCCTTCAGCACAAGAGACCCCCAGAAAGACCACCAGAGACTGATATGCATGCGTCCGGAGAGGGTTTGGATTCTGGGAGCTAATTATATTAACCCTGCCTTTTCTAGGAATAGTGATGAATATGTATTAGTCTAGGAGCATAAAAATCAGCCTCCTGATGTAACAGGTGTGCATCTTGGTGGAGCAGAGACTCCCGGTGCACCCAGCGCTGTTTGCTTGCCTCTATTCGCTTAATAAATTACAAACTTTAATTTTAATCCTCTTTGGGACTCAAGCATTTATCACAAGATTATGGGTGTTAATTAACACAACTGAGAAGGATTTATGAACTTTGTCATTCCAATGTGTACGGAATATTGTATCCATTTGTACGTACATTTTATTACAGCCATTTTACATAAACAGACCCAAGTAGTTGAAGTACTAAGAAAACAAAAGTCAAAATACTCTTCATATATCCATAATTCCATAAACCTCTTTAAATTGTCTCTTTTTTAAAAAATAGCTAAATTATGGAAATTCAGACTATTTGGATATTTGCCAGTTATATCTTGATTCTTATTTGCCCACAACAATATAAGCATGTCAGCAATATAGAAACAGGAAAAAAGCAGAACTCATGGATTTGTAAATAAATCCACAGATATCAAGAAGCAGAAATGCTAAAATTATGCATTTTACCAGTACATTTCTATTCCTCTAAACCATAATGTCAGATATTGGTGAGATGCTGTTGTGGTTTGACCGTGTTAGGCAACTGAACACCACAACCGCTCTCTCACTCCCCCTCCTCATCTGAGACCCTGTACAGATGCAATATTGTCAGCTCTGCATAGAAAGGGGAGAGAGTGAGCACGTGTATGTGCATCTGTGTATGTGTGGAAGGGAGAGGTGAGGAGGGATAGAAAGGGAGGTAGGGACAGGCAGACACAATAAAACATAACAACATTACTGCATGTCTAATAGCTTAAATATGTTATATTGGAAGTAGAGTCAAAGAATCAGTTAAAATTTCATCAATAGTTCATGTTGGATTCAAGTACTTTTTATGAAAAAAGAGAAAAAAAAGATTTGTAGATTTGTAGCTTCAAGTAAAGGGAAAACTGAAATGTTTACTTTAACAATGTTTTCAAGATACAACAGTGCTTAAGTCTCTCACATTGAACATGGTACATGCCAATCATAAAATGCTAACATTACATTATATTTTAGTTATGTAACATATTAATGGTAAATTAATAGGTCAAAATTATCTTTTAATAATAGTATATTTTAAAAAATATTGCAACTTCAAAGATGCAAAATAAAGCCAAGCCCATAACTACGTCCTTTTTTTGGTATTATTTGTCTTTATGGTTGTTATTTTGTTGAAATACATTTTTAGTTTTTGACAAGTACTGTGGCTTTAACAAAGAATGACTGAATAATCTTAACAAAGAAGATGAAGGCTGTGTATTGCTTAGAATAGAATTTAAGAATAGAATCTTAAATTCACCGTAGATATAGTGCAGGTTCCGAGCGGCTCTTGTTTTCAATGTGTTTTGTAAGCTTTTAGGTTTTTTTTTTTTTTTTTTTTTTTTGCATAAAATAAATAAACTTAATTTACAGGGCACTATTACTGATATGTTTCCTTAGTTTGTGGTTTTCTGTGAAAGGCAGCAGAGACCAAGTCTTTGAATGTAGGGGGAAGGGCAGGAGGAGAACCCATAACACATATAATGTGCCAGTGTCTGTAAACTGTCTGCTTATATGACAGTAGACCAGGGAAACCACCAGTATTCATTTGCATACTGAAGAATATCCAGAATTAAACTGAACTGATTTTCATACAGGATTTAGACCTGACATTTATTATTCAGTTCACAGACTTGAAGGAAAGTTTGTTTTCCATTAATAGATGAAAAACAAATAAAGGCTGGTTTAGCATTAACACTAAACAAATCTTTCCTGTATTTCTTATAAATTTAACTTATATGATTACTAGACAGATGTTTGAAACCAAATTATTATTTTGCTCTTTACAAATTCAGAAGAAAAAAATATATAACACTTACTATGTGGCATTTGTAAAATGTCTCTTTAATTCCAGAAAATTATTTCTATAAATAAAATTATTGATTTTTAAAATTATAGTAATAATAATATTTTGGAAAAAAAGATAAATACACAAGAAAGATTTAATACCTTTCTATTTTTATATAGATATGTATTTTTCTACCTACTGTATGTATCAATTAGTATTTTTCAAGCAGTATGAAAAATGAGTAACGATTATATGATTTTGCATGTACTGAATTTATAACACTAGCTAATTTTCATCATCTAATAAGTTCATAAAATATTTCAGTGATGATTAACCTTACAGTCTTAATAACTGGTGTGGTGGTTTGACCATGTTAGGCAACTGAACACCACAACCGCTCTCTCACACCCCCTCCTCAGATGAGGAGGGGAAGAAGTAAAGGAAAAAACAACTCACGGGTTGAGATAAGGATAGTTTTAATAAAGAGAAAAATATATTATTAAGGAAATATTATTATTAATTAAACAATTCAACTAAAGGGCAAAAAGGGAAAGGGGAAGAGGAAGGGTTAAAGGGGATAACAAAACAAGTAAAGGCTATGTGGAAGTGTAGAGGGGAAAAAATTACTCTCTACTTCCCACAAATAAGCGATGCTTGACCACGTCCTTGAAGCAGGGCCTCAACGCACTCAGCCAGTGTTCGGGAGGAGGACAGATGTTTTCGCAACGAGAACCCACCCCTCCCCTCTTCTTCCTTTTTCCACCTTTTATTGCTGAGTGTGACATCGTATGGTATGGAATATCCCTTTGGTTAGTTTGGGTCAGCTGCCCTGGTGATGTTTCTCACTTTTTTGCCCACCCCCTAGGAGGGCTAGAGAAAGTCCTGATGCTGTGCCAGCACTTCTCAGCAGCAGACACAACACCAGTGTGATACCACTGCTGTTTTAGCTACAAGTGCAGAGCATAGCACTGTATGGGCTGCTGCAGGGAAAGCTAACATCCCAGGCAGACCCAGTACTAATAAAAACTCATAACCCAATATTATAATAAAATTTTAAATAAACCAAACCTTCTCTAATGAGAGCTAGTACAATGCTCTGACTTGTCACAAATTTAAAGGGACATGTTACAATTTTTCAAGGGGCTCCTCTCCAGATAGCTCTTCCAGTAATTCTGACAGGATGTTGGTACCTTCTGTGAGCTGCTTAGTGTCTTGCAGGATCAGGGCCTTAGTAAGCATATCCACTTAAACATTATTTCCAAACCTCTAGTCTTTGCTGAACAGCTTTTCAAACTTATCTTAGTCTGAAAACTGAAAACAGAGAACAGATGAAGGCTCAGTTTAATGGCAGATTCTTCAAGAATCAGGGTACACTATCATTAAAAATGTACTGAAATTATATAGGGACAGATTCCTAGCTGATGCAAATTTTCCTAGTATATTTCATTCAGATAGGTTGTGACAATTTACATGTGTCAAACAGCTATGTCCTACTGTTTATTTTGGTCCCATGCCTGTAAGTCACTGAACAGCTTCAAGGGGGCAGCTATCAGTTCACTAGTGCGAAAACACAATGAGAGCTTACATTTGGTGGTGTTCAGGTTTGGACCGTTTATGAACACAGAGAAGAGTAGGATAAACGTTAGTCCCTTCTTCTATGACTGCTGAATACAAAATACATATTAAATGCAAACAGAAAAATCCTACATTTATGTACTTGGATATCCATGTTTTTGGAAAAAAAAAAAAAGTGCAACCAAACATGTAAAGACATTCATTTGATCTTCATGGATGTTCTGATAGATTACAAATTTTATCATTTAAAATATAATACTTGCGAGCTATATTGTTTTGTTCAGATGTGACGCACATGCATCTACATACACATTCACACTCATGCACACTCATGCATTTGGGTATCTATAATATTTTTTATTCCTTCATATGCAGTAGCATAGCTATAAGTTTTTTTGTAGTGCAGCCAAGTCTATACCATATGTATATACAGTCACTTGAAACGAATAAATGTTAAATGCTAGATTTAACACTCATATGAAGCGAGGATTTCCTACTTACTCCACTGTTTCATTACCTTCTGGTTAATTTTCCCAATTAAATTTGAGATCTCATATAATAATGAAAGATTGGACTTTCGGTGAGCTTCTCTTCCACTACATTGTTATGCATGAAGGAAAAGAATGTGTTTATGTTGACTGAAAATATTCTATAGAATATATCTGTAATATACTGATGTAACAAAAAGCATTGTTCTTACTGATATTGTATGCTTTGTTTTGTGAATATTTTGAGGCATGTGGCAGCCTAAATAACATGTATGTTTTTGCAAATTAATTAACTATAACATTATCCAATAATTCTGGCTGAATATGAGAGGGCACTTGTTTACTGTGAGGGTGAAAGAGCACTGGAACAGGTTGCCCAGAGAGCTTGTGGAGTCTCCTTCTGTGGAGTCTCTTTCTCTGGAGATATTCAAAACCTGCCTGGATTTTGTCCTGTACAACGTGTTCTACGTGATCCTGCTCGGCAGGTGGGTTGGACTTGATGATCTCCAACCTCGGCCATTCTGTAATTCTGTAATACTGTATTTGCAGTATAACACACAATTTTATTAATTTATTGTAAAATCTAGACTTCTCAATGTTACTGTTGCATACTAATATATGGAGAATATCTACTGATATTTTGAACTCTTACAATGCATTATACCTTCATCTGAAAGTAACTTTACTGATTTCAAACAAAATAATGTCATGAATTTGAAGGTCTAGCTGATGTGCTAGCCACTTAAAATATACAGAATAAAAACAATCATAGCAATCATTATTAGTAATAATTACAAATAGGAAATTCTTAGGCTAGATCCCAATTAATTTCTTTAATAAAAATCATAATCAAGCCTCTAGGATGTGCAACAGATCTAGAACATAATCCCAGAATGTCATAGTTACCAATGGACAATTTAATGTAATTGTTTCAAAAGTCTGCACTTAAAGTAAAAATGAGAAGAAAAGCTTGCTAAATGATCCTATCAGATGAGTGATCAGATTATTGAAGTAATTAGACAGACCAAACTAATTTTCAGAAACCAGTCCAATATAAGAGATGTTTTACCCTCCATTGTTATTTGTAGGTAACATAATAAGACTTTTATTAATTTCATGTAAATAATTCATCTTAAGGTAAGACAGACTATCTTAAATGCATACACACATACCAGATGTATACAAAAAAAATGAAGCTTTAAAAAGTAGCATGCTAGTAAAGTAATTGATTTAAAAATATTTTATTCACATTTCTACCAGTTTATACTGCTCCTAGGAGACACCAAGGAAATATTAAAAATTCAATAAAAATAAAAAGGATAAGAAATTTGCAACTCCCGATTAAGTTGAGGCATGCTGCTGTCCTACAAATGTCACATCAGAAACCCTGAAAAATTATCACGAATTTCCATAATTATGTATATTCATGATGTTATTTTGCATAGCACTAGCAGCAGAATGCATGTGGGGATATGAAGAAAGGAGGGTGAGGAAAGACCAAATGATTTGACAGACTAAAATTGTTACCAGCATCCTAGATATAGAATAAGCAACAATTTCATTTTGCCTGGTATACAAAGTATACCAAAGTATCTAGCACAATTCTTATGATGCTTATAAATCATTAATATTTTTTCAGCTATATATTTATTTACAAAAAATTAATAAGGATAAAACATTGAGAAATGCCTGTGCTAATTAGAAGGTTCTTTTTATTACCAAATGTTGTAAAGAAAACCATGAATGAGAAATCAGAGCAGTACTTTTGAAAACTGCCGTTTTGGTTGTATTTCCAGCATCAGACCAAAGCACAAATTTCTCATTTGTTCACATGATATAAGTGATCTGAGTGTGAGTTAAGGTGCAATGATGTTTCTTTGCGCCAAATATAATGCTTAAGAAATATACAGTAAACTCCTAAAAGACTATGAAAGAGAAAAGTTTTCCTGTATCTAGGTCAATAGCTTTTTTGTGCTGAAGCAGAGAACAGAGTTTATCAAAGGCTCTAGAAGTAATTATTGACAGAACGCTTGGGTAAATAGCAATTGTTCTTTCCATCAGATCACAAATAGAAACAGCAATACTGCTATTGTCTTCCACGTCTCATTAAGGAAATTCAGGGATGGAGCTGAGCACTCTGAGGCAGATGGAAAATTGACTGGCAAACTGTGCTCTGAACAAGTGTCTCATGATCCTAAAACAACAGACTTGAGCTTTGAATTTCATCGCCAGAAACACTGACACAAAGGAAAATATTTGACACTCTGTGTGGGGTGGGTCGGTGAGTGCCCAGGACCCTGCTTGGTGCCACAGGGCTCGGGTGGGTGGTGGCTTACATGCCCATGTGAGGGAGTGACAGGGGAAAAGATGAGGAGACTGAGTAAGTCTTTGTTAGTAAATATAGGAAATAAGAGCATTTGGGGAAGATTTGTTCTAGCAGAAGAATCTCCAGCTTGCCTATTGGGGTGAGATGTGTTGCAGTCACTAGACGTAGAATTAAGATTATCACCAGAAGGAATGGACCTGATGATTATGGGGGTAGGTGTGATTACTAAGACCCCAAAAGGTGAGTTAAAAACCCCAGAAGACTTGAGCACAGTACCGACGAATCTGTGGAGCAGGACCAGTACAGATGTAGGGCTGCTGATCTCAGCCCAGTCAGTAGAGATAAAAACAAAGGGAGGACCCTCAATGGCTTTGAAACAGTATCCAATTCCTAAGGAAGCTGAAAGGAGTGTTCAAAAGCAGATTCATTGGTATATGTCACAAGGGGTCCTCAAAGAATGCAATTCTCCATATAATATAATATAATATAATATGCCTATACGTCCCATAAAACAAAATAAAACAAAACAAAACCAGTTTGGATGAAGCTGGAGATCCAGAATACATATTTATACAATACTTATGAGTAATTAATCAACATGTTATTTCCTCTGTCCAGTGGTGCCCAACCCCTCAACAATTTTGCTACACATACCGTATTGTACCATTTTTTTTACAGTAACTCATATGATTGCAGCTTTCTTTAGTATACTAGTGGACAAGAATTTATTGGCATTATACTGTACCAACCAAGACACCCTGATTCCCATACATAAGTTGATTTGTCGACTGGAATGCCAAGGAGTGATCAGTAAGGCTCACCATTTAGCAGCCTGTTGCGGTTTAACCCGGCCAGCAGCTAAACACCACACAGATGTTCGTTCAACCTCCCCCCTCCCTCTCTGGGATGGGGGGAGAGAAATGGGAAAGTGAAGCCTGTGGGTTGAGATAAAGACAGTTTATTAAGATATAAAATAATAATAATGCTGATAATAATAATAATAATATGTAAAAACAAGTGATGCACAATGCAATTGCTCACCACTCGCTGACCGATGCCCAGCCCAACCCCGAGCAGCCAGCCCCCCCACCCTGGCTAGCCGCCCCTATATATTGTTCAGCATGAGGTCACATGGTATGGAATACCCCTTTGGCCAGTTGGGGTCAGCTGTCCTGGGTCTGTCCTCTCCCAGCTCTTGCTGCACCACCAACCTGCCCGCTGGCAGGACAGAGCAAGAAGCTGAAAAGTCAATGGCTTGGTGTAAGCACTGCTCTGCAACAATTAAAACATCAGCATGTTATGAGCACTCTTCTCATCCTAATCCAAAACATAGCACCCTACCAGCTACTAGGAGGAAAATTAACTCTGTCCTAACTGAAACCAGGACATAGCCCCATGTGGCCAGTGTGAGCATCTAATGGAGAGCAGACAATCATGGCCTGACTGAAGTCACACCACCAGTGAGTGCTGCCATGCTGGACATGCTAGGCCATGCTGTACGTGTAGTGCAGTACAACACAAAGCTGCACCTACTCAGGTTAACTGTTACATGTGTGATAAATGACTGAGTCCCAAATAGGATTAAAATTAAAGTTTGTAATTTATTAAGCGAATAGAGGAAAGCAAACAGTGCTGGGTGCACTGGGAGTCTCTGCTCCACCAAGATGCACACCTGTTACATCAGGAGGCTGATTTTTATGCTCCTAGACTAATATATATTCATCACTATTCCTAGAAAAGGCAGGGTTATTATAATTAGTTCCCAGAATCCAAACCCTCTCTGGACGCATGCGTATCAGTCTCTGGTGGTCTTTCTGGGGGTCTCTTGTGCTGAACGCTCGTAGTCTTCCTCCCAGGCTTTGTCCTTCGGTCATCCTTCAACTCCCCCTTTCTCCTTATTTGGTGGATCTCTTTGCTGGATATCAGACACTTAAGCAGCGTCCCATGCAAAAGTCAGCAGTTTCCTAAAAAAACTCCTTGGTCCTCTTATCTCCCAGACTAGAGTCTCAATGTTCGCCCTTCAAACCCTCTATTTACACAAATTGCTGTACCCTTCGTTTGCATGATACAAAAACTATGTGCACTAATCACTCTTTTTTTCTTAACTAGAAGGTTATATTTCATCATGCGGACCTAGCATTGTTTCATACACGACACGAATCATATTAACACTTTTCACAATCCCCCATTTCTTTTTTTCATGGCATTGATTCGTGTTTTTATTTTTTTCCAATCAAGTCAATACTTGCCGAATTGGTACCAATTTTGGATCTTCTTTTGTTTTTATTATCACCAGGGAATGGGTTTTCCCTTTCCCTGGTTCTGGGTCAACAGGTACCACAAATATTTGCATTCCTTCTATAACCGAGTGTATTAATCTGGTAAAACAGGGTATTAAACATGGAATTATTAACAACCCTCCACATATTCCCAATACAACTATGCTGATTATAGTAAGACAATCACCACCCATAAAGTCCCTCCATAATTCTCTTAAACTGATTTCATTCCAAGTTTGAACTGGGACATGTGCAATTTTCTTCATTTCTTTTTACAAGTTCATTCACAGCTTTTCCTTCATCATCAATCTCTAAACAGCAATTACTAAGGTTAAATTTTCCACAGACTTCTCCTTCTTGTGCTAGCAAATAATCTAAAGCTAAGTGACTTTGATACAAAGCAGTTCTCATATTGGTATTTTTTTGCAATTAATCCGAGTGCATCTCTGGTTTTATTCACAACTATTTCTACTAAAGCTTGCAAACTAATTATACTATTAAGCGTATATGTATATTGGGGTCCTATAGCCCCAGGATCCGTACTCCAACAAGCACAACCCCAGTATGAGGGTCCACAGAAATGATAACTCCTGTCCCACAGATCATCTCTTATCCAATCAGTGTAACACATAGAAGCCACTGTTCCACCCTTTCTAGGACAAATGTACTTGGGCTGGTTACTGTATCTCCTCCAACTCAGGCTTCCACAATCAGCATATGGGTCTTCATTTATAATATAACGGGCATCAAAGGTTGTGGAGCTATGTTTAAATGAGAAGGGGCATGATTTAATTACAATGAGCAACTCAGGCTTTGAAGGACCGTGAAGATAATGTAGGCCCAGGGCTGATAACCTTGAGTGATGTTACAACTAAAATATGCGGAACGATGTTCAGGAGGAGAGACAACATCATTGTACCAATTATATTAGTGCTAGAGACATGTGCATAGAGAAGCTAGACCAATCACAAGTTGTTGTCTGTGCATGCTGTAGGGAGTAGCCTATATATACTTTGTTAGAACATTCAATAAACAATAACATTTCATATGGTGATAATCCAGTCTCACTGTGTTGTTTAGTTCTAATGTTTAAAAGTGCCAATGGTAAGCATTTCGTCCAGGGCATTTGTGTCTCAATCATTAACTTAGCCAATTGTTGTTTTATTGTTTGATTCATTTTTTCTACTTTCCCTGAGCTTTGTGGGTGCCACGGAGCCATGGAGTGTGGTATTCCCACTGAATACCTAATGATTGACATAATAATTTTATTATTTTAGAACTAAAGTGTGTGCCCTGATCGGAGTCAATGTACTGGATTATTCCATATCTAGGTATTAAGTGTTCTAATAACATTTTTACCACCATTCCGTGCCCCAACGACCAGAGAACAAGCAACCCGAGATGGCAAGGTGTCTCCTGAATCACACCCCTCTTTGTTCCCTCCTCTGAACTCTTTGCATTCCTGATATTATCACCAAACCATGGGGCTTGTCGACCCCCATGGCCACACTTCCACATCTCCCCCTTCTTTAACATAAAAAAGTGCGATTAACAGAAATTGAGAAAGCACGATTAACACAAACTAAAACACAGAGAAAAACTACCAGGCACACTAATTCTATCTTTAACAAACTTTGTAACCACATCCCTATGAGAGGCAGGCACTGAGTGCTGCCCAGCCGGGGGGGGGGGGGGGGGCCCTCGAGCTGCCCCTCCAACTCCTGGAGTCCTTGTTTGTGGGTCCTGCATATGCCAGCCGGACCCTCCCAGATGTTGTTTTTTGTTTGAGCTGGAGTCCAAACCGCAGAGGAGGGTGCTGTGATCATGTTCAGGCAGATGATGAGACGGCCAGACGGACTCATGATCCTGATACCCACCTAGGACTGGCTTCTATTAAAACAAAGGCACAACCTCGGCCCCCAAGTTATTAGAATGTAGGGCCCTTCCCAATAATTGGTGCTGTAATTTTTTTATTTTTATTTATTTATTTATTTTACCATGACTTGTGCTCTTCCTTTAACTGAGTTTCTCCCAGATCTGTCTCCTACATCTCTCTGTCTGCCTTTTCTACTGCACGGACGGATGCAAGGACCTTCCTCTGCCCATCAAATTAAAAAAATTAAGAACATAGCATACTTTATCTATTTTTTTCCTAGGGGTCAAAAACCACTGCTCCCCCTTCTTTGTTTTAGAAGCTGTCCTGGTTTTAGTTAGGATAGAGTTATTTTTCCTCCCAGTAGCTGGTAGGGTGCTATGTTTTCGATTTAGAATGAGACTAATGTTGATAACACACTGATGTTTTAATTGTTGCAGAGCAGTGCTTACACTAAGCCAAGGACTTTTCAGCTTCTCGCTCTGTCCTGCCAGCGGGCAGGCTGGGGGTGCAGCAAGAGCTGGGAGAGGATAGACCCAAGACAGCTGACCCAAACTGGTAAAGGGGTATTCCACACCTTCTGACATCATGCTGAACAATATATAGGGGTGGCTAGCCAGGGTGGGGGGGGCGGCTACCTGGGGACAGGCTGGGCATCGGTCAGCGGGTAGCAGGCAACTGCACCGTGCATCACCCGCTCCGTACACATCATCATTATTATTATTTTATTTTCTGTCCCAATAAACTGTTTCTGTCTCAACCCACAGGCCGCAGTTTTTCTCGTTTCTCTCCCTCATCCCAGAGAGGGAGGGAGGGTGAGTGAACGGCTGTGTGACGTTTAGCTGCTGGCCGGGTTAAACCACAACAGAAGCATACATAAATTGATACAAAGGAACACTTAAATAATACAACCGGACACAAAAATATACATTTTAAGAGAAATTCACATCAGTAATTGTATAAAGCTTTTTCTGTACAAAGGGGTCCCGAAAATTTAGGACTAAAACATTAGCTTTGTAATGTAAAAAGGTTATCATGACAGTCCTCAAAGACCACTATATAGCACACTGACATATTGAAGGCTATCAGCTTATATTTCAGTCTGTATATTCAAGTTTTGAGGTCCTTTTATGATTATGCAAACATCAGAAATATAGTCGTATAATAAATGGTACTTATGAAAGCAGAGTTTTAGAGCCAATATTAATTTTGCAGGCTCAAAACACCCACTTAATATTTAAACAAGTATTTGATACTTCTGTTTTTTCAAAAATAGTGTAAATGCATTTACATAAAAATAATTTTTACTTTTCAACAAGTGTGCTCATGTGATTTTTATATTAGTACAAACTTAAAAAACAAACAAACAAATCCACCATATGACTTTTTAAAAGAAATGATACCAATTCACCTTTCCCCTACTTGAGTACAGTTACATTAAGGTTTTGAACCATCTGACCCATGATTTTACAACATTAAAATGAATGGGTCCACATGGGTACTAGAATGTCTCACTGAGACTCATCATGAATAGAATTAAAGCTCACCACCTTAAAGAAACAGAAAGTCACATGCTCATGCCTTAGCTATGTTCCTTTTGGTCTACAAACTAGAACATAAAGTTTAATAGTAACAGTATTTCATGGCAAGAAATTAGTATTTTTTTATTAATTATATTTTAGTAATTAATATTATTAGTTTAATGGCAACATCTTTGGAGAAACTTCCTTTTTTTTTTTTTACAACACTGCTTTCTGGTGGTGATTCAGGCATGGGGAGTTCATTCAGTTCAACGTGCTGTAAATATAGCCCCACTTTTTCCCCTTTAATAGTTCCAGGGCCC
>MU014149.1:0-18691 GCA_011075105.1 Heteronetta atricapilla
GCTTGCTTAATCCTCCCCCTTACCAAGGCCATTAAATTGTGCAAACTTATCCCCTCAGCAGATTCTCCAAATTCCTCAAAAACAATGAACAAACCCCCACTAATTTATCACAGAATATACCTTTGGTTGGTTTAGGTTAGCTGCCCTGGTGATGTTTCTTTCTCACTTTTTTGCCCACCCTCTAGGAGGGTTAGAGAGAGTCCTGATGTTGTGCCAGCACTGCTCAGCAGCAGACCCAACACTGGTGTGATACCACTGCTGTTCTAGCTACAAGTGCAGAGCACAGCACTGCATGGGCTGCTGCAGGGAAAGTTAACATCCCAGACAGACCCAGTACACACACCTGGGAGATTGATTATATCAGCCCACTACAACCTTCATTGGGTAAAAGCTACATGTTGGTGGGGGTGGAAGTAATCTTAGAAATTACCATGGCCCCAGCTGCTATGGCTGCCACAGGGGAAAATACAGTTTATAGTCTGAAGGAATGGTTTAGTACACTTCCCCTTCTAGAGGAGATTCAGAGTGACAATGGATCACAGTTTACAGGTAGTACATTACTGGGCAAAGGAGGAAGGGATGCCGTGGGTGGGTATTTCACACCCCATACTACCCCCAAGCCAATGGTATTGTTGAGAGAACAAATGAGTTGGTCAAGCGTTTTGCTAAAACTTATGAATCTGAATAGCATCTATGACTGTCTAATGTCATCTGTCAACTAAATAATAGATGGAGCTGAGATGGTTTTCCAAAGATGGAAGCGCTTTGCCCTTCTGCCACAACTGTGGTACCAAAAGCAGGTACAAAAACACGGGAACACCCTACTGGCTTTTATACAGGCCAGCCCATGCTGGTGAAAATGCCTCAGACTGGAACAGTACCAAAGGTACTAACTGGACCCCAAAATCCCTATTAATGGGAAGCCAGAGATTGCTCAGGAAAGGTACACTGGAGAAATAGCACCCGATGTATCTCATCTTCTTTTTGACCCTGCCAGTTGAATACAACCGAGCATGTTTTCTTTGCTTTTGTGTTCACAGGAATACTGAGCGAACTGCTTGTGGACAACTGGAGAATGACAAATCAGCTGGTTGAATTGATAACACTATGCTTTACCCTGATCTTAATGCAATCCCCTTTCGTTTGTAGCCAGAAGGACCCAGAATGGCCATCATGCCAAGCTTATGTTAAATACACTGTGAGTGTGAGCTACACTCTATAAATGAGAATTTAAACTTGGCTGGGGAGTCTCCGTTCCGCAACAGCACACAACTTCCCTTTCCAGGGTTGCTGTTTTATAGCAGGCAAGTTCCGGCTTATCGGGACTTGTTGAACTGGCTGAGGCTGCTCAGTCTATTGTTGAGGGGGGGGGGGTCGTTGTTCCTCTGCTGGTGATCATGCGTTATGCTCGTGTTCAGGTGGGGGGCTTGTGATAAGAGATTTCACAGAGTCTGGCTTCACTCAAGGATGTTTACCCAACACCCCCTCCTGCTATCTGCTTGCTTAATCCTCCCCCTTACCAAGGCCATTAAATTGTACAAACATCCCCCCAGCAGATCCTCCAAATTCCTCAAAAACAATGAACAAACCCCCACTAATTTATCACAAGATGAAGCCTCACAGCCCGATGTTGTTTCAAGTAAAGCTGAGAAAGCAACCTGTCTCTGTACCAGATGTTGTCCTCACCTCTTCCTCCTCTTTTCTTCTTGACTAAACAACTCAACAAGCCTTTTTGAGAGCCAGTCGGCACATGATAAATGACTTAGTCCCACCTCGCAAAAAGTATAAATCTGGTATTCATAAACCTCTGTTTTGAGGACGAGAACTCCAATTATCGGACGGGTCGACAGGCCTGGACCTCTCTCCTTCCCAAGCAGGGATGCCTCTTTGGTAACTGTCGCCTCTGACTGTGTCGGATGTTACCCAGGAAAATATTGATAACTACAGTGCTGAACTATTAACTTGAGCTCAATCGTTGCAGTAAGTGAATTTATCAATGGCAAATCTGAATCTGTTATGTCTGTCACCTTAATAAATTACCTATCTTTTCAACTTTGAAAAACTGTCTCTGAAAGTCCTTCGCAGGGCTCTGAAACAGGCAAATGCTAACTAAGTGGCTATATGCGTAATCCTTGAGTCCAAGTCGGGGACTAGGATGGGATCCAGAAACACCCAGACTCCTCTCTGAGAAGGCATTTAGAAAGCAAGGGGGTCCTTTCTGAACCTCGTGACTCAACGGAAGGGCCTCCTTCAGCCACATACCCTTAACGTGAAAGGAGGAGGCAGAGTTTTCCCAGGGGTCAGCCTAAGACCCTGGAACAACTTTCCAGAGGAGGTAGCGTCCATTGCAGTCCTTAATCTTTGCTCTAGAAAGATAGAGTAGTATTTCTTTTGATTTGTGGAAATGAGACTCCATAACCTTGGAATGGTTATAAAGCAGGTATGTTTATTTGGCGCTGCGCACACATGCCAGGCTCAAGGGGGATAGCTCCACCTAACTTGCACCCCAACGGTTACTGGCACTGTGCTTATATTAGTGGGATATATATTGTAATAAATGCTCGAGTCCCAAATAGGATTAAAATTAAAGTTTATAATTTATTAAGCGAATAGAGGCAAGCAAACAGCGCTGGGTGCACCGGGAGTCTCTGCTCCACCAAGATGCACACCTGTTACATCAGGAAGCTGATTTTTATGCTCCTAGACTAATACATATTGATCACTATTCCTAGAAAAGGCAGGGTTATTATAATTAGTTCCCAGAATCCAAACCCTCTCCGGACGCATGCGTATCAGTCTCTGGTGGTCTTTCTGGGGGTCTCTTGTGCTGAAGGCTCGTAGTCTTCCTCCCATGCTTTGTCCTTCGGTCGTCCTTCAACTCCCCCTTTCTCCTTATTTGGTGGATCCCTTTGCCAGACATCAGAAGCTTGGGCAGCATCTCATGCAGAAGTCAGTAGTTTCCAAATAAAAACTCCTTGGTCCTCTTATCTCCCAGACTCGAGTCTCAGTGTTCGTCCTTCAAGCCCTCTATTTACACAAATTGCTAGACTCTTATTTTGCACAGTACAAGAACTATGTACACTAATCACTCTGCTTTTCTTAGATAGAAAGTTACATTTCATCATGCGGCCCTAGCATTGTTTCATACACGACACGAATCATATTAATACTTTTCACATATATACATGTTCGTTTCATTTCCCCGTAAGTCTCTTGCATATTCATCAGGTCTCTGAAGGTTAACGTAGGTTTCGTCTCTATTTGTATGCATACTGGAGTCCTTGAGTGGTCCTCCGGGCATTCTCTGGTGGTCTTTTGATAAAGGCAAGAAGTCTTCTTCACTCCTAATCCTCTGACCTTTCCTGCCTTTGACAGGCTTCAGCAGTCAAGCCAGTTCTTGCTGGTCCCATTATCTATGCATACAGTCTAGCTAAGACCTAGGAATCAACACCCTTTATCTTGTTCCCTGTCTTACTTTGACTGCATTTTCTGAACACAACTCTACCACCTGCTTCTTCCTCTGAACAAAAAAGTGATGTATGCTGCTGCTTTTGCCTAATGCTAAAAAATCCAGTATTGTGCTAATAAGAATAAAGAACTGACATATAAATGAAATTTCATAAAGATGATTTGTCTTTTTGTAACTTTCAAAATTATATGTATTAATTATGACTAATGCTTGCTAAAAAGCATGCCATAGCTTTTCTCTGTTACTGTTAAATAGTCCAGTTACGTGATTTAGGAAACATTAACTGGACTTCTATAACCAAATAAGTGTACAAGAGCAGTAGTGTTTAATCTTACTATTTATGTTATTTCACCAAATGTGTTTTTCCAAACTGAATTGAGGATGACAGATGAAAAGGTTTCTTTTCTTACCAATATTCAGTGTACAAATATAATCTTATAATTAAAAACAGTTTGAAAAAAATCTGACTGGATTGATTACATCAACTGTACGCATGTTGGAAGAAAGAAAGATTGCTAAAAAGCAGATTTTTACATTTAGATGTATGACAAGTATTACAGTCATCTAAAATTAAAGCAAATTACCTCATTTCTTTTAAAGATCTTTTTTAAACTTCTTGCACTTCTAAAGTTTGCTCTAGATTTGATTTAGTGGTGGTTTTACGATTGCTAGCTAAATTCTACCACACCACTCTTTCATTCCCTCTCCTTAAAAGAACAGGGGGAGAAAATATGATGGAAAAAAAGGCTCACGTGTTGAGATGAGGACAGTTTAATTAAAGGAAGCGAAAAAGAGGTGGGGGTGGGGGGAAGCAAAGGCCACATGGAAGCAAAGGGAGAAAAAAATCATTCTCTATTTCTCATCAGCAAGTGATGTTTGGCCACACCTTGGGAAGCAGGGCCTCAATATGCATAGCGGTTGCTTGGTAAGACAGATGTTTTCATAATGAGAGCCCCCCTTCTTCCCCTTCCTCAGCTTTTATTGTTGAGTGTGATATCATGTGGTATGGAATATCCCTTTGGTCAGTTTAGCTCAGCTGCCCTGCCAGTCCATGTCCTCTCACCACCTCTTGCCCACCCCCCAGCCTACTGGCTTTTGCAGGGAAGGGGGCAGGGGGTGTTTGGAGAGACAGTCTTGATTCTGTGCCAGCACCAATCAGCAATAGACAAAAAATTGGTGCAATATCAATGCTGTTCTAGCTACAAGTGCAGAGCACAGTGCTGTATGGACTGCTGTGGGGAAAGTTAACTCCGTATCAGCCAGAGCCAGTACAGGAGAAATTCAGGAATATACAGAATGATAGAATCATAGAATGGTTTGGGTTGGAAGGGACCTTAAAGATAATCTAATTCCAATGATGAGAATATGGTGCACAACAGCAGTCTCTACAAGTGCACATTTAAATGTACTTCTTACGGCTTGTAGTAGTAACAGCCTCTGATCAGTAGTTCCAAAAAGGTCTCATGTTCACTCGCAAGAGGTTTAATATGCCTACCAGGCAGATACAATTCATCAGGTCCCCGAAAAATCAACATAGGTTCCCGCCCCTATTAGCATGCATACTGGAGTCCTTGGGTGGTCGTCCAGGTGTACTCTGGTGGTCTTTTGATGAAGGCAAGAAGTCTTCCTCACTGCTAATCTTCTGACCTTTCCTGCCTTTGACAGGCTTCAGCAGTCAAGCCAGTCCTTGTTGTTTCCATTATCTATGCATACAGTCTTTTACTCACTTATCTTTGGGGTTGTCCTGCCCCTGTGGTTACAGTTGTGTTAGCTAAGACCTAGAGGATCAACATCCTTTACCTTGTTCCCTGTCTCAGTAGGACAAGGGAGGTCTGGAAGTATGCCAGGTATATCCTAGGGCATGGGCCACTGATGTACCAGGGAAAGCAAAAAATGCTCCACCTGTCGAAGTCAAACTTAAGGAAGGACGACAGCCAATAAGAATCAAACAGTATCCCCTGAAGAAGGAAGATAGGGAAAGAATTCGATTGTTAATAGATTTTTTTTTACAACTGGGGTTACTAAAGGAATGTGAGTTCAATTTTAACTCCCATATTACCTGTCCGTCAACCTGATGGGTCATACCAGGTGGTCCAGGACCTCCGGGCTATAAATAAAATAACTGAAGACATTTACCCAGTAGTGGCAAGTCCATACACCTTGCTGACTGTATTGACACCTGATCTAACCTGGTTTACTGTTTTAGACCTGAAGGATGCCTTCTTTTGCCTCCCTCTCCATAAAGCCAGACAGAACATTTGCATTTGAATGGGAAAATCCTAGAAGTGGGTGTAAAACCCAGCTCATTTGGATGGTATTACCACAGGGGTTCAGAAACAGCCCTACCATATTTGGTAATCAACTTGCAAAGGATCTTGAATCCTGGGAAGCCCTACCTGGGGAAGGGAAGCTGTTACAATATGTGGACGATATCCTGATTGCCACCAAGACAAAAGATGCTTGTATGACTTGGATGGTGAGTCTATTGATTTTTTGGGGGGTTCCAGGGACACCGGGTATCCAAAAAGAAGGCTCAAGTGATGCAGCGCGAAGTGATTTATCTGGGCTATGAAATCAGTGCAGGACAAAGGACTTTAGGAAGGGCCCAGAAAGAAGCAATATACCAAACTCCGAGACCGCAAACAGTAAAGGAGTTATGAACATTCCTGAGAATGACTGGGTGGTGCCGACTATGGATCTATGACTATGGGTTGCTTGTTAAATCTCTATATGCACCAACAAACACGTCAAATGGGATAAGGAAACCACACAAGCTTTCGAGATGCTAAAAAATGCCTTGATGTCGGGCCCCAGCCCTAGGACTCCCAGATATGAGTAAGCCGTTTTTCCTTTTTTCCCATGAGAAGAAGGGGATTGCCCTAGGAATATTGGCACAAGACCTCGGCCCATATAGACGAGCAGTTGCCTACTTTTCCAAACAGCTGGATGCAACTGTAAAAGGTTGGCCTGGATGTTTGCGAGTGGTTGTGGCTGTAGTGCTAAACATCCAGGAAGCTCGAAAATTCACCCTGGGCCAGAAAATGACTGTGTTGGTGTCCCATACAGTATCTGCAGTACTGGAAGCAAAAGGTGGACACTGGCTATCCCCACAAAGGTTCTTGAGATATCAGGTTATAATGGTAGAACAGGATGATGTGGAGATAGTAGTCACTAACATTGTCAATCCAGCCTCTTTCCTCAGTGGAAACCTAGGAGAACCAGTGACCGTCTGGAAACCATCGAGGCAACATATCTGAGTCATTCGGACCTGAGAGACAGCCCTATGGAGAATATGGAAAACTGGTTCACTGATGGAAGCAGCTATGTCCTAAGCAGTAAAAGGCATGCTGGATATGCCATATGCTGTATTTTCTTGCAGTTCACGTACCCGAGCAGCTAGGTTTGAAGTAGGTTCACCATCCCACTTCCTAATATCTTTCCCGTGGTCACGCAGTGTACTGGGTCTGGCTGGGATGCAGCAGCCCATACAGTGCTGTGCTCTGCACTTGTAGCTAGAACAGCAGTGGTATCACACCAGTGTTGGGTCTGCTGTTGAGCACTGCTGGCACAGCATCAGGACTCTTTCTAACCCTCCTAGGGGGTGGGCAAAAAAGTGAGAAAGAAACATCACCAGGGCAGCTGACCTAAACCAACCAAAGGGATATTCCATCCCATATGATATCACACAGCAATAAAAGGTGGAAAAAGGAAGAAGAGGGGAGGGGTGGGCTCTCGTTGTGAAAACGTCTGTCCTCCCAAACACTGGCTACGTGTGTTGAGGCCCTGCTTCAAGGCCCTGGTCAAGCATCGCTCATTTGTGGGAAGTAGAGACTAATTTCTTTCCTTTGCACTTCCACACAGCCTTTACTTGTTTTGCTTTTTTCCCTTTCCCCGTCTCTTTTCCCCTTTCCCTTTTTTCCCTTTAGTTAAATTGTTAAATTGTTAAATTAATAATAATCTTTCCTTAACAATTATTTTTTTTCCCTTTAATTAAATTATCCTTATCTCAACCCGTGAGTTGTTCTTTCCTTTACTTCTTCCCCTCCTCTTCTAAGGAGGGGGAGTGAGAGAGTGCTTTTCGTGGAGGTCAGCTGACTAACACAGTAAAACCACCACAGTCCTTTTTGGTGCCCAATGTGGGGCTCAAAGGGTTGAGATAACAATAGAATTGATTAAAACTCTTACAACTAACACACTTCCTTGCTAGTCACCATGCTCAGTTTCCTGTTAATATTTTCCTGTTTAATCATGTCTCATGTAATCCGTGTCATGTTCTCCTTTCTCCTCTATATCCAATTCGAAAATGTGCTACAATCTGTATTCCTTATTTTTAATTTGCTGTGCTGCCAAGCACTGGCCTTGAGTTTAATCTGGCATTCAGGCTCTGAACTGTTATCATTTGGGTCTCCTGGAAACTATCTTTTAGAGACTATTCAGAATTACACTGCCTTCCTTTCCTCATCTGGAAGTCAAGTTATTAATAAGATCAGGAATGGTACCTCCTCCTTCTTTCACAGAGGGCTAATTACAAGAGTTTTTGAGCACTTTGAATATCCATATGTAACCTATATACTGCTATTGCTAACTCTGAGTAATGGGTTTCCTCTTCTCTCTAAGGATAATTGATTGTTCAGAAAGCTTACCCCGGAATATGTCCTGAAACAGTCTGGTGGCAGGTGGCAAGGTGTGTGGGAGGATATAGGCAGGTGCCTGTAATGGGTGTCTCCTCCAATAGTTTTGAACTTCACCCCTGAACAAGTGAAAAATCCTAAAAACCTGATAGAATGTTTGAGAGTCATATGCCCTGACCCTGACAATACTGGAGAACGACACCTTGCAGCACTGTGCTGGGTCTTGGCTTACGCCTACCAAACACTAACATCGCCCAGCACCCTCAAGGGAGGAAAGAGGTCTCTGAACCTGATGACCAGATAACATACGCTGTGGCTAACCCACAGGACCAACCGACTATGTGATCAATTGCCCCCATAGTCAAGACAAAACAATGGAAACGTATATCAACTAGACAAGTGGACCACTACGGAGAAAGGTCTCCAGCATCTGTTGGAATTAGCTTTGCTGGAGATGGTTTATAGTGATTTGGACAATGCCCAAACACCTAAAGATCCCAATGAAATCCAGTACACAACATCCATGTGACATAAATTGGTGCGGAGTGCTCCATCATCACATGCCAGTACGCTGGCAATATTTAATTGGATGAGGGGATGGGACCAGCAGCATATACTCTGTCCTGCCAGCTTCAAAAATATGAAGACAATCTCTCTGCTCCGCTACATGCCTGTGTCTCGGCTGCGGAAACACAGTCCCAAGAACGTAACCACCTCGTAGAACGAGCATATCCCTCCTCATACAGATGGAGTGATATTTCAGCCACTTAGAATCAGTATTTTCCTGCTCAAGGGAGAGAGTACCCAAGACGCACACGATGTGGCACCTTATGGTTTATCTGTGTGACCATGGGGAAGATATGAGGAAGTGGGATGGTGAACCCACTTCAACCCTAGCTGCTTGGGTACGTGAACTGCAAGTAAATACAACAGCAAGAAGAGGGGCGCCTAAGAAAAATGCTGCTCCGGTTTCTGTTGGGCAGTTCCCCAGAGGCAGTAGAAGGGCTGATGTTATTCTTGACCCTGATGAAGGGACCACTACTTCTCATCTCCAAGAATTAAGGGGCAGACACTCCAACCAGGACTAGAGGGGCCCTGCCTCTGGCCAGGTAGAGGAGAGGGATAACCGGATTTTTTGGACTGTGTGGATCTGATGGCCTGGCACACTGGAACCACAGGAATACAAAGCTCTAGTGGACACTGGTGCACAGTGTACCTTAATGCCATCAGGCTACCAAGGGACAGAACTCATCTGTATCTCTGGAGTGATGGGGGATCCCAACAGCTAACTGTATTGGAAGCTGAAGTGAGTCTAACTGGGAATGAGTGGCAAGAGCATCCCATTGTGACTGGCACGGAGGCTCAGTGCATCCTCGGCATAGACTATCTCAAGAGAGGGTACTTCAAGGATCCAAAAGGGTACTGGTGGGCTCTTGGCATAGCTGCTCTGAGCACAGAGAAGATTAGGCAGCTGTCTACCCTTCTTGGTCTTTCAGAAGACCCTTCTGCTGTAGGATTACTGAAGGTCAAAGAACAGCATGTAACAATCGCTACCACAACAGTGCACTGGTGGCAATGTCACACTAACTGAGACTTCATGATTCCCATCCATGAGTTGGTTCGTTGGCTGGAGAGACAAGGAGTGATCAACAAGAATCACTCAACATTTAATACTCCTATATGGCCAGTGTGAAAGTCTAATGGTGAGTGGTGGCTAACAGTGGACTACTGTGGCCTGAACGAAGTCACACCACCGCTGAGTGCTTCAGTGCCAAACATGCTAGAACTCCAGTACGAACTGGAATCAAAGGCAGCAAAGTGGTACGCCACAAATGATATCACTAATGCATTTTTTTCCATCCCTTTGGCAGCAGCATGCAGGCCACAGTTTGCTTTCACTTGGAGGGGTGTCCAATACACTTGGAGTCAACTGCCTCAGGGGTGGAAACATAGCCCTACTATTTGACAGGGACTTATCCAGTCTGCACTGGAACAAGGGGGAGCTCCTGAACACCTGCAGTACATTGATGACTTCCCCATGTGGGGCAACACAGCAGAAGAAGTTTTTGAGAAACGGAAAAAGGTAATCCAAATTCTCCTGAAAGCTGGTTTTGCCATTAAAGAGAGTAAGGTCAAGGGACCTGCACAGGAAATCCAGTTCCTGGGGGTAAAATAGCAGGATGGACGTCGCCATATTCTGATGGATGTGATCAACAAAATAACGGCAATGTCTCCGCCAACTAGCAAAAAAGAAACTCAAGCTTTCCTAGGCCTTGTGGGATTCTGGAGAATGCATGTTCCAGGCTATAGTCAGCTTGTGAGTCCTCTATATCGAGTGACTCGAAAGAGGAACTATTTTGAGTGGGGCCCCGAGCAACAACAGGCCTTTGAACAAATCAAACAAGAAATAGCTCATGCAGTAGCACTTGGGCCTGTCCGTTCCGGACCAGCTGTGCAAAACATACTTTACACTGCAGCTGGGGAGCATGACCTCACCTGGAGCCTCTGGCAGAAAACCCCAGGAGAAACTCAAGGTCAACCTCTGGGTTTCTGGAGCCGGGGCTATTGAGGATAAGAAGCCAATTACACCCCAACTGAAAAGGAGATATTAATAGCCTATGAGGGGATTCGAGACGCTTCATGAGGTTGTTGGTACAGAAGTACAATTCCTCTTGGCCCCATGGCTACCTGTGTTACATTGGATGTTCAAAGGGAAAATCCCCACTACACACCATGCGACTGACGCTACGTAGAGTACATGTGTCCTGGTTTCAGTTAGGACAGAGTTATTTTTCCTCCTAGTAGCTGGTAGGGTGCTATGTTTTGGATTAGGATGAGAAGAGTGCTGATAACATGCTGATGTTTTAATTGCTGCAGAGCTATGCTTACACTAAGCCAAGGACTTTTCAGCTCCTCGCTCTGTCCTGCCAGCGGGCAGGCTGGGGGGGCAGCAAGAGCTGGGAGGGGACAGACCCAAGACAGCTGACCCAAACTGGCCAAAGGAGTATTCCATACCATCTGACGTCATGCTGAACAATATATAGGGGTGGCTAGCCGGGGTAGGGGTCTGGCTGCTCGGGGTTGGGCTGGGCATCGGTCAGCGGGTGGTGAGCAATTGCATTGTACATCACTTGTTTGTACATATTATTATTATTATTATTATTATTATTATTACTTTCTATCTTAATAAACTGTCTTTATCTCAACCCACAGGCTTCACTTTCCCGTTTCTCTCCCACATCACAGAGAGGGAGGGGGGAGGGTGAGCAAACGGCTGTGTGGTGTTTAGCTGCCGGCCGGGTTAAACCACAACAGTCCTTTAGGCGCCCAACATGGGGCACAAAGGGTTGAGATAACAACAGATCTGACCAGAGTATGTTAAACTAAAATTGGTATAAGTATTAGAGCTGCTTAATAGTTGCTAATCAGAATGTTGATTGCTTTAATCTCAGGTCTGCTGTGGCTGTATTCCACACTGAATTTTATAGCACGTTGCTTTCTGTATGTGATCCCCGTTGTGCTGTTTATCTTTTCCGGGCCCTGGTTTAAGATCATTATGATACTGTGCGGTGTAATAATAGCTTATGATATGATGAAATATCTGGCCATGACTTTAACTTGATATTTGTACTCAACACTGTCGTCGACTCTGTACTTTTGAAACTATATCTCGGAAACCATTAACAATTACACCTACTGCCTTTTTTTATCAGGGAGCCAGTCTGTGGAGGGGACAGGGGAATATATTTTTCCCTACTTGTCCACTCTCCCTCACTCCTTCAGCACCCTCTTATCCCCTGAGCTAGTTACGATAACTCTCCAAGATGTTGAATATCCTTGGGATACGCAGACCAGCGTGTTGTTGTTGTTATGTCTCTTGAATGCGCTTCAGGTTTTGTTTAAGGTTAAACAACTACTTAGGCATCTCATCCAGAGATCTGTCCTGAGGCAGATCTCTGCTGGAGCTCCTGCTCCAGCACCTGCAGCCACTCCAGCTCCTGCAGCTGCTCCTGCTCCAGACCCTGCAGCCACTCCAGCTCCAGCCCCTGCAGCCGCTCCAGCTCCTGCAGCCGCTCCAGCTCCTGCAGCCGCTCCTGCTCCAGCCCCTGCAGCCGCTCCAGCTCCTGCTCCTGCAGCCGCTCCATTTCCTGCAGCCGCTCCTGCTCCAGCCCCTGCAGCCGCTCCAGCTCCTGCAGCTGCTCCTGCTCCAGCCCCTGCAGCCACTCCAGCTCCTGCAGCCGCTCCAGCTCCTGCAGCTGCAGCCGCTCCAGCTCCTGCTCCTGCAGCCGCTCCAGCCCAAGGGTTAAACCACCACAACATGGATAGCATTAATTACACAGCGGGCTCGAATGGGAAAACCTAATCGCCCAGGAATCTTGTAAGAGATCATGGACTGGCCGGAGGGCAGAGATTTCGGAGTGCCGACAGAAGAGGTAACTCGTGCTGAAGAGGCACCACCATATAATGAGCTACCAGAAGACAGAAAGCAGTATGCGTTGTTCACTGACGGATCCTGCCATGTGGTAGGGAGCCATCGAAAGTGGAAAGCTACTGTGTGGAGTCCCACACAATGAATTGTGGAGGCCATGGAAGGGGAAGGCTAGTCGAGTCAGTATGCAGAAGTGAAAGCCATACAACTGGTCCTAGAGATCGCAGAAAGAGAAAAATGGCTAGTACTGTATCTCTACACTGACTCATGGATGGTGGCAAATGCTCTGTGGGGGTGGCTGCAGCAATGGAAACAGAGCAACTGGCAGCGCAGGGGTAAACCTATCTGGGCTGCTACCCTGTGGCAAGATATTGCTGCCCGAATAGAAAACCTGGATGTAAAAGTACGTCATGTGGATGCCCACATGCCCAAGAGCCGCGCTACTGAAGAACATCAGAACAACACAGAGGTGGATCAAGCTTTAAAACATGAAGTGGCTCAGGTGGATCTGGACCGGGACGTAAGGGTGAGTTGTTTGTAGCTCGATGGGCCCATGAAACATCGGGACATCTAGGGAGGGATGCCACATACAGATGGGCTCGTGATCGAGGGGTGGACATGACCATTGAGGCCATCACACAGGTTACCCATGAGTGTGAGATCTGTGCTGCAATCAAGAGAGAGAGCCATGAAGGTAAAATCTCCCTGGAACAGGGGGAGGTGGCTAGGGTTTCAATATGGTGAGGCCTGGCAAATTGACTATATCAGACCACTCCCACAAACCCGTCAAGGCAAATGGTACATACTCAACATGGTAGAAACAACTACTGGGTGGCTGGAAACATACCCTGTAAACTATGCCACGGCCCGAAACACTATCTTGGGCCTAGAAAGGCAAGTGCTGTGCTGTCATGGTACACCAGAGAGAATTGAATCTGACAATGGGAGTCACTTCCGAAACAATCTTGTCACCTCCTGGGCCAAAAGACATGGTATTGAGTGGGTGTATCATATCCCTTATCACCCACAAGCCTCTGGGAAGGTTGAGAGGTACAATGGACTGTTAAAGACTATGTTACGAGCATTGGGTGCTGGGACATGGAAACATTGGGACATAAATCCACCAGAAGCCTCTTGGCTAGTTAACAACAGGGGGTCTGACAGCCGTCCTGGTCCTGCTGAAACAAAACCCTTACATATGGTGAAAGGAGCTAAAGTCCCCGTAGTGCATGTAGGAAAGTGGATGGGGAAGGCAGTGTGGGTTGTTCCTGCCAAAAGGCAAACCCACTCGTGGGATTGCCTTCGCCCAAGGACCAGGGTACGCCTGGTGGGTAATGCAAAAGGATGGGGATATCAGGTGTGTGCCTCAAGGAGATCTAACTTTGGGAGAAAACTGATCTGTAATCTAAGTTATACGTTATAGGAAGACACTGCAGGATCAACGACAGGTCAACTTTGCAAGGAACCGGGCAAGTGCAACAAGGACTTGAGCTAAGCTGGTGCTGGCGTCAAGAAGACCCATAGTGGAACAGAGAGATTGTCTTCATTTTTTTGAAGCAGGCAGGACAGAGTATCCACTGTTGGTCTCATCCCCTCATTCTAATTAAATACTGCCAGCATACTGACATGTGATGATGGTGCAGTCCGCACCAATTTACACCACATGGATGTTGTACACTGGACTTCATCAGGGTCTTTAGGTGTCTGGGAATTGTCCAAATCACTATAAACCATCTCCAGCACAGCTAATTCCTGCAGGTGCTGGAGACCTTTCTCCACTGTGGTCAGCTTGCCTGCTTGATATACATCTTCCTTACGGGGATACCGTTCTTTCACAGCTGCCAGGAGTCGCCTCCAGAGGCTGAGAACCTGTGTCTCTCTCCCAAATACTCTATGACCCTTTCTCTAGAGAGGGATCCCAGCTGCTTGGCTTCATTGCCTTCTAGTTGTTGGCTATTGGCCCCAGTGTCCCAGCACTGAAGCAGCCAGGTGAGGATGTGCTCACCTGATTGTCGATTGAAATCCTTTTGTATTCCTCGCAACTCACTCAGGGATAGAGGTCTGGTGGTTACTGATTCCTTTATGATTTCCATCGCTTCTTCCTGCTGTTTTTGTGATGGCACTGCTTTAGAGGTGCCTGCCTTTTCCCCTTCTCACTCCTTCTTAGGAGAAGCTTCTTCCCGTATTAAACGAGCTGACTTTCGTTTCCATTGTTAATTAAATAATTTAACTAAAGGGAAAAAATGGAAAGTGGAAAAGGGAAAAAAAATAAAAAGCAAAGGCTGTGTTTGAAGTACAGAGGAAAGAAATTGCTCTCTACTTCCCACAAATGAGCAATGCTTGACCATGTCCTTGAAGCAGGGCCTCAACGCACGTAGCTGTTGTTCAGGAGGACAGATGTTTTCACAGTGAGAGCCCACCCCTCCCCTCTTCTTCCTTTTCCCACCTTTTATTGCTGAGTGTGACATCATATGGGATGGAATATCCCTTTGGTTGGTTTAGGTCAGCTACCCTGGTGATGTTCCTTCCTCACCTCTTGCCCATCCCCAGCCTGCTGACTCTGGGGCGGGGTTAAAGGTAGTCCTGATGCTGTGCCAGTATTGCTCAGCAGTAGACATGACACTGGTGTGATACCACTGCTGTTCTAGCTACAAGTGCAGAGCACAGCACTGTATGGGCTGCTGCAGGGAAAGTTAACTTCATCCCAGCCAGACCCAGTACAGCTGAGCGTCTGCCTCTTCTTGCAGATGATAGGACTAGAGTGAATGGCCTCAAGTTGCGCCAGGGGAGGTTTAGGTTGGAAATTAGGAGAAATTTCATCTCAGAAAGAGTAGTCAGGCATTAGAACGGGTTGCCCGGGGAGGTGGTGGCATCACTATCCCTGGGGGTGTTTAAGGAGAGGTTGGATGTGGTGCTTAGGGACATGGTTTAGTGGACGATATTGGTGGTAGAGTGATGGTTGAACCAGATAATCTTGGAGGTCTTTTCCAACCTTAATGTTTCTATGTGCATTTGGTTTCAACTGCAAGTTTGGTGATGATACTGAATTGGGCAGTGCTGTTGACTCTCTGGAGGGATCACAGAATCACAGAATAGTCTAGGTTGGAAGAGACCTCTAAGATCACCGAGTCCAACCTCTGACCTAATGCTAACAAGTCCTCCACTAAACCATATCCCTAAGCTCTACATCTAGACATCTTTTAAAGACCTCCAGGGATGGTGACTCAACCACTTCCCGGGGCAGCCTATTCCAGTGACTAACAACCCTTTCAGTAAAGAAGTTTTTCCTAATATCCAACCTAAACCTCCCCTGGCGCAATTTTAGCCCATTCCCCCTCGTCCTGTCACCAGGCACGTGGGAGAATAGACCAACTCCCACCTCACTACAGCCTCCTTTAAGGTACCTGTAGAGTGCGATAAGGTCACCCCTGAGCCTCCTCTTCTCCAGGCTAAATAGTCCCAGATCCCTCAGCCACTCCTTGTAAGACTTGTTCTCCAGACCCTTCACCAGCTTCATAGCCCTTCTCTGGACTTGCTCAAGCACCGCCATGTCCTTCTTGTAGTGAGGGGCCCAAAACTGAACACAGTACTCAAGGTGCGGCCTCACCAGAGCTGAGTACAGGGGGACAATCACTTCCCTGGACGTGCTGGCCACACTGTTTCTGATACAAGCCAGGATGCTGTTGGCCTTCTTGGCCACCTGAGCACAATGCTAGCTCATATTCAGCCGACTATCAACCAATACTCCCACGTCCTTCTCTGACAGGCAGCTTTTCAACCACTCATCGCTACATCTTCTGTCAAGAAACAAAGAAGGGTTATTTTCATGGGGGACTCCCTTCTGAAAAGGATAGATTTCACGATATGCCGTTTGGACCCAACCCACAGGAAGTCTGCTGCCTCCCTGGCGCTCAGGTAAGAGACATTGCCAGGAAAGTCACTTGCCTGGTATGGCCCACCAACTACTACCCGCTACTGGTCTTTCAGGCTGGTAATGACGAAGTAGCAAGGAGAAGCCCGAGAGCGATCAAAAGGACTTTAGGGCTTTGGGGAGACTGGTTAAAGGATCAGAGGCACAGGCTGTGTTTGCCTCTGTCTTTCTGATGAGAGGGATCAATGCTGACAAGCAGACTCGTCTTATTTCCTAGTTGGCTAAGGGAGCCAACTAGGAAAGGTGCCAAATTAGTGCGGCCAAAGCCCAATTAGAGTTGAAGCTGGCCAGGTCTGTGGGAGACAATAAAATGTCCAGCATACAACTTAACAGAAACATCATACAATGGGTGAACAATTATACAACCTAACAAAAACATCATACGATGAGCAATTGGCTGATGGGCAGGGCTCAAAGGGTTGTGATAAATGGGGCCACATCAGGCTGGCGGACGGTCACTAGTGGGGTCCCCCAAGGCTCCCTTTTTAGGGCCAGTCCTCTTCAATGTTTTTATAAATGATTTAGATGTAGGACTAGAAGGTGTTTTGAGCAAATTTGATGATGACACTAAACTTGGAGGAGTTGTTGACTCTGCTGAGGGTGGAAAGGCCTTGCAGAGAGATCTGGACAGATTGTAGAGCTGGGCAATCACCAACCACATGAAGTTTAACAACAGCAAGTGCCGGATCCTGCATCTGGGACGGGACAACCCTGGCTATACGTACAGACTGGGCGATGAGACACTGGAGAGCAGCCCCACAGAGAGGGATCTCGGGGTTTTGGTTGATAGCAAGCTAAATATGGGCCAGATGTGTGCCCTGGCAGCCAGGAGGGCCAACCGTATCCTGAGATGCATCAAGCATGGCATTGCTAGTTGGTCGAGAGAAGTGATTATCCAACTCTACTCTGCGCTGGTGCAGCCTTACCTCGAGTAACTTTGTGCAGTTTGGGGCACCACAGTACAAAAAGGATGTGAAGCTTCCTCATGAGGGGAGTGGAGGGGCAGGTGCTGATCTATTCTCTTTAATGACCAGTGATAGGACCCATGGGAATGGTGTCAAGCTGAGGCAGAGGAGGTTCAGGATAGACATCAGGAAGAAGTTCTTCACTGAGAAGGTCGTCGCACACTGGAACAGGCTCCTGAAGGAAGTAGTCACTGCACCAAGCCTGTTGGAGTTTAAGAAGCATTTCGACTGTGCACTTAGTAATATAGTCTGAATTTTTGGGTAGACCTGTGTGGAGCCAGGAGTTGGACTCGATGATCCTTGTGGGTCCCTTCCAACTCGAGATATTCTATGATGATAGTCTGGAGAAAAGGAGGATAAGAAGTGACCTCATTGCTCTCTGCAACTTCCTGAGGGGGGAAATTGGAGAGGGAGGTGCCAGTCTCTTCTCCCTGGTAACCAATGATAGGACGTGCAGGAAGGGCACAAAGCTGCACCAGGGGAGGTTCAGACTGGGTATTAGGAAAAATTTCTTTACTGTGGGGGTGGTCAAACACTTGAACAGGCTTCCTAGGTGGATGGTTGATGTCCAGTGCCTGTCAGTGTTCAAAAGACATTTGGATAATGCCCTTAATAGTACACTTTAACTTTTTGGTTAGCCCACTTGGACTAAATGCAGGTAAACTTTGGATTAGTTTTATCTAGCTACTGCCTCAAACTTTGATCTTGTCAACAGATTTGCTAATGATAAAAGAATGATGGAATTATGACTTTTGTCTACAGATAGAATTGGTTGTCAGCTGCTTGTGAAGTGGAATGTGAACTAAAACTAATAGCTTTTAGTTGGTGAAAGCTTTTATTAGAGAGAGAGAGAGAGAAAAGAGAGAAAAAAAAATGGCAAACATAAATCGGTGCCCTAGGCAGAAATATACCGTAGCACTAAATTTGTAGTAATTGCTAATTGCATGGAAAGATATTAATTTGTTTCCAACTGTCTCGGATTGGAAAACAATATGTTTAAGTATGAAGTGATGAGCATTTTATCCAATTACAGAAAACTATTTAAGTGCTTTTTCAGCCTTTTTACTAAAAGGATGACCTGAGTAAACAAAAACATAAAATACAAGCCCTAACCAGATATGGGTTTGTTTGGGACACGAGGCTATTAGTACTTTTAGGCTTCGGTGTGTGCCTTAATGTTGTGGTTTAACCCGGCTGGCAGCTAAACACCACACAGCCATTCGCTCACCCTCCCCCCTCCCTCTCTGGGATGGGGGAGAGAAACGG
>MU014149.1:35696-74032 GCA_011075105.1 Heteronetta atricapilla
ACTCCAGCCCCTGCTCCTGCAGCCGCTCCAGCCCCTGCTCCTGCAGCCGCTCCAGCCCCAGCTCCTGCAGCCGCTCCAGCCCCTGCAGCCACTCCAGCTCCTGCTCCTGCAGCCGCTCCAGCCCCTGCAGCCACTCCAGCTCCTGCTCCTGCAGCCGCTCCATCTCCTACTCCTGCAGCCGCTCCAGCCCCTGCAGCCGCTCCAGCTCCAGCCCCTCCAGCCGCTCCAGCTCCTGTGGCTGGGCCAGAGAAACGAACTGTTGCAGTGCAAGTTGGCCCTGCAGACTGTATTCCAACCCCTGTGGCAGACCCTGTGGCTGGGCCAAAGAAACAATCTGTAGCAGTGCAAGTTGGCCCTGCAGAGTGTATTCCAACCTCTGTGGCAGACTCTGTGGCTGAGTCAGAGAAACGACCTGTAGCAGTACAAGCTGCCCCTGTAGACAAGGTGAAAAAATGGTATAGAGACTCAGGTCATTTAGAACGCAGAGAAGACGAGGCTGGGCTATCAGGGGTGCAGAAGGATGAAGATGGGGATGTTGAAAAGACAACACTAGTTTCCCGAAGCCTATACCAGCGTGAGCTACGAGATATGCGAAAAGATTTTGGTCGCTGCATAGGTGAGCAGCTTGTCACCTGGCTGCTCAGGTGCTGGGATACCGGAGCCAATTATGTGGATATAGACGGCAGGGAAGCCAGTTGGCTGGGATCCCTTGCTAGAGACGCAGGCATTGACAAAGCAATTGGAGAAGGAGTACGATCCTACAGCCTCTGGAGGCATATCCTGTATGCTGTAAGGGAAAGGTATCCCTACAAGGAAGAACTCGTATGTCTGCCAGGCAAGTGGACCGCTATGGAGAAGGGAATCCAGTACCTGAGGGAATTAGCCGTACGGGAGGTGATTTATACCGACCCAGACAATGGACAAATACCCGTAGATCCAGATG
Organism: Heteronetta atricapilla; assembly: GCA_011075105.1. Lineage (NCBI taxonomy): Eukaryota > Metazoa > Chordata > Aves > Anseriformes > Anatidae > Heteronetta > Heteronetta atricapilla. The sequence continues at coordinate 36,640 of MU014149.1, forward strand.
AAGTCAAGTGTACACAACCCATGTGGCGGAAGTTTGTACGGAGTGCACCATCATCATATGCCAGCTCATTGGCAATAATGGCCTGGAAAGAGGATGAGGAACCCTCAGTGGGTGATGTGGTTAAACAACTCCGGCACTACGAAGAAAGTCTCTCCTCTTCCCTACAGGCCTGCGTCTTGGCTGTGGATAAACTTTCTGAAAGCTTCCAGCAACTAAAAGAGAATACCTTGGAGAAACTTTATGAAGAGGTCCAGCAACTTAAAAAGAGTGCACTTTCCTCCACCCCTGTACAAACCAATGTCTCTGCTATTAGGGGTAAGCGCTCATCCATGCAAGGAAGATGATATGGTGGATACATACCTCGTGCTATCCTGTGGTTTTACCTACGTGACCATGGAGAGGACATGAGAAAATGGGATGGAAAATCCACCGCGACCCTAGAGGCACGGGTATGTGAGTTGCAAAAAAAACAAGTGGGAAAAAGGGGTTCTCTGAAAAGTTTGCTGCTCCAACTTCCAGCAGGCAGTCCCTTAAACACAGGAATGAAGATTCTGACCAGGATTAGAGGGGCCCTGCCTCCAGCCAGGGGGAGGAAAGGGACAATCGAGTTTATTGGACTGTGTGGATTCGATGGCCTGGCACGTCAGACGCACAGAAGTATAGAGCTTTAGTAGATACCGGTGCACAATGTACTCTAATGCCATCAAACTATGAAGGGCCAGAGCCCATCAGTATTCATGGAGTGACGGGGGGATCCCAGCATCTGACTGTATTAGAAGCTGAAGTGAGTCTAACTGGGAATGAGTGGCAAAAGCACTGTATTGTGACTGGCCCGGATGCTTCGTGCATCCTTGGCATAGACTATCTTAGAAGAGGATATTTCAAGGACCCCAAAGGGTTCCGCTGGGCTTTTGGCATAGCTGCCTTAGAGACAGAGGGCATTAAACAGTTGTCTACCTTGCCTGGTCTCTCGGAAGACCCTTTTGTTGTGGGGCTGCTGAGGGTCAAAGAACAACAAGTGCCAATCGCTACTACAACTGTGCACCGGTGGCAATATCGCACCAACCGAGACTCCCTGATTCCCATCCATGAGCTAATTCGTCGACTGGAGAGCCAAGGAGTGATCAGTAAGACTCATTCACCTTTTAATAGTCCCATATGGCCAGTGCGAAAATCTATTGGTGAGTGGAGACTAACGGTGGACTATCGTGGCCTGAACGAAGTCACACCACCACTGAGCGCTGCAGTGCCAGACATGCTAGAACTCCAGTACGAACTGGAATCAAAGGCAGCCAAGTGGTACGCCACAACTGATATCGCTAATGCATTTTTCTCCATCCCTCTAGCAGCAGAGTGCAGGCCACAGTTTGCCTTTACTTGGAGGGGAGTCCAATATACGTGGAATCGGCTGCCCCAGGGGTGGAAACATAGCCCAACAGTTTGCCATGGATTGATCCAGTCTGCGCTGGCACAGTGGGAAGCTCCTGAACACCTGCAGTACATTAATGACGTCATCGTGTGAGGTGACACAGCGGAGGAAGTTTTCAAAAAAGGGAAGAAAATAATTCAAATCCTTCTGAAGGCTGGTTTTGCTATAAAACAAAATAAAGTTAAAGGACCTGCACGAGAGATCCAGTTTTTAGGAATAAAATGGCAAGATGGACGTCGTCAAATCCCAATGGATGTGATCAACAAAATAACAGCTATGTCTCCACCAACTAGCAAAAAGGAAACCCAAACTTTCCTAGGTGTCGTGGGGTTTGGAGAATGCACATTCCAAATTACAGTCTGATTGTAAACCCACTCTACCAAGTAACCCGTAAGAATGATTTTGAATGGGGCCCTGAGCAACGACAAGCCTTTGAATAAATTAAGCAGGAAATAGTTCATGCAGTAGCCCTGGGGCCAGTCTGAACAGGACCAGATGTAAAGAATGTGCTCTACACCGCAGCCGGGGAGAATGGTCCCACCTGGAGCCTCTGGCAGAAAGAACCTGGGGAAACTCGAGGTCGACAGCTAGGGTTTTGGAGTCCTGGATACAGGGGATCTGAGGGGATCTGCCCGGTTAGAGAACCTGGTTGTAAAGGTACACCATGAGATGCTCATGTTCCCAAGAATCGGGCAACTGAAGAACATCAAAACAACCAGCAGGTAGATCAGGCTGCTAAGATTGAAGTGGCTCAGATGGACCTGGACTGGCAACAGAAGTGTGAATTATTTATAGCCCGATGGGCCCATGACACCTCAGGCCATCAAGGAAGAGATGCAACATACAGATGGGCTCGTGATCGAGGGGTGGACCTGACCATGGACACTATAGCACAGGTTATTCATGATTGTGAAACATGTGCTGCAATCAGGCAAGCCAAACGGTCAAAGCCTCTTTGGTATGGAGGACAATGGCTGAAATATAAATATGGAGAGGCCTGGCAGATTGATTACATCACACTCCCTCAAACCCGCAACGGCAAGCGCCACGTACTTACAATGGTGGAAGCAACCACCGGATGGCTGGAAACATATACTGTGCCCCATGCCACCGCCCGAAACACTATCCTGGGCCTTGAAAAACAAGTCCTATGGCGTCATGGCACCCCAGAAAGAATTGAGTCAGACAACGGGACTCATTTCCGAAACAACCTTATAGACACTTGGGCCAAAGAACACGGTATTGAGTGGGTGTATCACATCCCCTATCATGCACCAGCCTCCGGTAAAGTTGAGCGATACAATGGACTGTTAAAGACTACACTGAAAGCAATGGGTGCTGGGACATTCAGAAATTGGGATACACATTTGGCAAAGGCCACCTGGTTAGTCAATACTAGGGGATCTGCCAACCGAGCTGGACCAGCCCAATCAAACCTGCTACGCACAGTAGAAGGGGATAAAGTTCCTGTAGTGCATGTAAGAAACATGCTGGGTAAAACAGTCTGGGCCACTCCTGCCCCAGGAAAAGGCAAACCCATCCGTGGGATTGTTTTTGCTCAAGGACCTGTGATGCACTAGCACCACAGCTAGTCAATGTAATCTTTCTGGATTTCAGTAAAGCTTTTGATACTGTCTCTCACAGTATCCTTCTGGACAAAATGACCAGAATGCAGTTAGATAAAAGCATGATAAGATGGGTGAACAATTGGCTGGCAGGTTGGGCCTAGAGAGTTCTTGTAAATGGGGTTACATCAGGCTGGCAACTGGTAGGTTTCCCCAGGTCACTCCAGAGCCTACTCTTCTGTAGGCTGAACAGCCCCAGCTCTCTCAGCCTTTCTTCGTAGGAAAGGTGCTCCAGCCCCTTGATCATCTTTGTGGCCCTTCTCTGGAACCGTTCTAACAGATCAACATCCTTCTTGTGCTGGGGGCCCCAGACCTCGATGCAGTACTCCAAGTGCGGCCTCACAAGGGCAGAGTAGAGGGGGACAATCACCTCCCTTGACCTTCTGGCCACGCCTCTGTTGATGCAGCCCAGGATGCAGTTGGCCTTCTGGGCTGGAGGCATGCACTGCTGGCTCCTGTCCAGCTTCTCATCCACCAGAACCCCCAAGTCCTTCTCTGCAGGGCTGCTCTCAATGAGTTCTTCTCCCAGTCTGTATTCATGCCTGGGATTGCTCCAACCCAGATGCAACACCTTGCACTTGGATGCGTTGAGCCTCATTAGGTTCATGTGGGCCCACTTCTCAAGCTTGTCCAGGTTCCTTTGGACGTCATCCCTTCCTTCTGTTGTATCAACCATACCACTCAGCTTGGTGTCATCTGCAAACTAGCTGAGGGTGTGTACTCAATCCCACTGTCTATGTCATTGATGAAAACATTAAACAGCACTGGTTCCAGGACAAACCCCTGAGGGACACCACCCTTCACTGGCTTCCACTTGGACGCAGCCATTGACCACCACTCTCTGGGTGCGACCTTCTAGCCAACTCCTTATCCACTGAATGGTCCACCCATCAAAACCATCTCTCTCCAATTTGGAGATCAGGATGTCATAAGGGACCATGTCAAAGGCCTTGCAGAAATCCAGGTAGATGACATCAGTTGGTCTTCCCTTATCAACTGATGCAGTTACTCCATCATGGAAGGCCACCAGATTGGTCAGGCATGATTTGCCCTTGGTGAAACCGTGCTGGTTGTCTCGGATCACCTCCTTGTCTTGCATATGCCTTGACATTGCTTCCAGGAGGATCTGTTCCATGATCTTGCCAGGCACAGAGATGAGGCTTACAGGTCTGTAGTTCACCAGGTCCTCCTTTCTACCCTTTTTCAAAATGGGAGTGATGTTTTCCTTTTTCCAGTTACCAGGGACTTTGCCTGACTGCCAGGACTTTTCAAATATGATGGAGAGCGTCTTGGCAACTACATCAGCCAATTCCTTCAGGACCCTGGGATGCATGTCATCAGGCCCCATAGACTTGTCCTTGTTTAGTGTCATCAGGTGATCTTGAACCTGCTCCTTGCTTACACTGCGGGGGGACTTTGCTCCCCCAGCCTCCATCTACAGGTTCAGGGAAATGAAAGATTTGGAAAGACTGACTGGCAGTGAAGACTGAGGCAAAGAAGTTGTTGAGTACCTCAGCCTTCTCCGTGTCTGTCGTTACCAGTTCACCATTCTCATCCATCAGAGGGAGTACACTCTCCTTGGACTTTCTTTTCTACTGGATTGTTTACTGCCTGCCACGTGGCTTTCCTAGCAAACATCCATGTGGTTGAAATTCCCCAGAGGGATGAGAGCCTGTGAGCACGATAGTTTTTATAGTTGAAGCAAGAAGGCCTTATCCAGAGGCTCCCCTTGATCGGGTTGCCTGTAGTAGACCCCAACCACAAGCTGTCCTTTACTGGTGTGGTCCTTAGCTTTCACCCAGAAGCTCTCAGCCTGTCCAACCATCTGTCCATGGCTGTTTCTGAAAGGCATCTCTTCACAATTAATCCCTTCCCTAACACAGAGAGCAACATCCCGCCCCTCCTTCCCTTCCTATCGCTTCTGAAGAGCTTAGAGCCCTTTATTCCAGTGTTCCAGTTATGTGATCCATCCCACCATATTTCCGTGATAGCAATCAGGTCGTATTTGTCTAGTTGCACCATGGTTTCCAACTCTTCCTGCTTGTTTCCCATGCTGCATGCATTGGTGTAGAGGCACTTCACTTGGGCTATCGGTCATATCATGTTTCCAGAAGATTCCTGACTGCATTGGGACAGTTCACAAGTATTTCCCTGCTGTTACTTAGAGTGAATGTGTTCTCAGGTATGTTTTCTTCACTCAGAGGTACATCCCCTTCCTGTACCACATCTAGTTTAAAGCCCTCCTGATAGTCCCAGACAGTTTACTGCCCAGAACACTCTTGCCCCACCTGGACAGCTGCATCCCATCCGACATCAGCATTCCTGGTCCCTCAAAAGCATGCCCAAGGTCATAGAACCCAAAACCTTTAGCATGGCACCAGCCTCTCAGCCAATCATTCACTTGGGCCGTTCGCCTCCTTCTTCCTGGGTCCCAGTCACCAACTGGGAGGACAGAGGAGAACACTACTTGCACTCCCAATCCCTTCAACAACTCTCCAAGGGCCATAGAGTCCTTTTTTTGATATTGCCGTCAACTCCATACTTTGGAAACTATATCTCAGAAACTTTTAACAATTACACTTTTTACCCTTTTTCTACAGGGAGCTGATCTATGGAGGGGACAGGGGGACGTTTTTTTTCCCACTTGTTCACTCTTGCTTTCTCCTTCTCCTCCCCTTTCCCCTCCAGGCTAGTTATGATAGCTTTTCAAAACATTGAATATCCTTGGGATGTTCAAACCAGCATGTTCTTATTGTTATGTCTCCAGAATGCACTTCAAGTTTTGTTTAAGGTTAAACAACTACTTAGGAATGCTATCCAGAAATCTGTCCTGAGGCAGGATAGTTATGAGTGGCAGGGAGTGTGGGAGGATATGGGCAGGCATCTAGAGCAGTGGGTACCTCCAGTGTTTTGGAAATTTACCCCTGAACAAATGCAAAATCCTAAAAAACTGGTAGAATGCTTTAAAAAGGGGTGTCATCACCCTGTCAATTCCAAAGATACACAAATCACTGCAACATGCTGGAACTTGGCCTATGCTTACTGAGCCACAGTCAATGCCACTCCAACCCCTGTGTTGGACCCTGCATCCATTCCAACCCCTGTGACAGGCCCTGCAGTCATTCCAACCCGTGTGACAGGCCCCAAGGCTGGGCCAAGGAAACAGACTGTACCAATGTCAGTTGCATCCATAACCAAGATGAAACAGTGGATGAGAAGGTCAGGTCGCTTAGAAAGCAAAGGAACTCCTACTCAGACTGGGGAGAAAAAAGAAGACAAGGCAGGCTACCCAAAGTGGCTGGGCCATTAGAGGAACAGGAATACAAAGAAGAAGATATCATAAAAGCATCAATAACTACCCGAGGCCTATCCTAGTGTGCGCTACAATATTTTTTTGCAAAAACATTTCAGTTGTCATCCAGGTGAGCACCTTGTCACCTGACTGCTCTGGTGCTGGGATAGCAGGGCAAATAGCCTGGAATTAGTGGGCAGGGAAGCCAGGCAGCTGGGATCCTTCGCTAGGGAAGGGGGCATTGACAAAGCAGATGGAAAAGGTGCACAAATCTTTACTCTCTGGAGGCATCTCCTGTCAGGTGTGAAGGAAAGGTATCCCTTCATGGAAGATCTTGTATGTCTACCAGGCAAGTGGACCACTATGGAGAAGGGAATCCAGTACCTGAGGGAATTAGCCGTACGGGAGGTGATTTATGATGACCTAGACAATGGACAAATACCCACAGATCCAGATGAAGTCAAGTGCACACGACCCATGTGGCGGAAGTTTGTACGGAGTGCACCATCATCATATGCCAGCTCATTGGCAATAATGGCCTGGAAAGAGGATGAGGAACCCTCAGTGGGTGATGTGGTTACACATCACATGCCACCCTGTTGTTTAACAGTTGTGACTATGGAGAGGACATGAGGAAATGGGATGGAAAATTTACCTTGACCCTAGAGGCACAGGTACGTGAGTTGCAAGGAAAAACAGTCAAAAATAGGGGGGGTTCTCTGAGAAACTTGCTGCTCCAGTTTCCAGCGGGCAGTCCTCCAGACACAGTAATGAATATTCTGACCAGGACTAGAAGGGCCCTGCCTCCAGCCAAGGGGAGGAAAGGGACAACTGTTTTTATTTGACTGTGGATTCAGTGGCCTGGCATATCAGACCCACAGAAATATAAGGTTTTAGTAGATACTGGTGTACTGTAATGCCATCAATCCATAAAGGGCCAGAACCCATCTGTATTTCTGGAGTGACAGGGGAATCCCAACACTTAACTGTGTTGAAGGCCAAAGTGAGCCTAATTGGGAATGAGTGGCAAAAGCACCCTATCATGACTGGACCGGATGCTCCGTGCATCCTTGGCATAGACTATCTCAGGAGAGGATTTTTCAAGGACCCAAAAGGGTTCCGGTGGGCTTTTGGCATAGCTGCCTTAGAGACAGAGGGCATTGAACAGTTGTCTACCTTGCCCGGTCTCTCGGAGGACCCTTCTGTTGTTGGGTTGCTGAGGGTCAAAGAACAGCAGGTGTCAATTGCAACCACAGCTGTGCAAAGGTGGCAATATCGCACCAACCAAGACTCACTGATTCACATCCATAAGCTAATTCGTCGACTGGAGAACCAAGGAGTGATCAGCAAGACTCATTCACCTTTTAATAGTCCCATATGGCCAGTGCAAAAATCTAATGAAGAATTGAGGCTAACAGTGGAGTATCATGTTCTCAATGAAGTAAAGCCACCACAGTGTGCTGCTGTGCCTGACATGCTAGAACTTCAATACAAGATGGAGTCAAAGGCAGCCAAGTGGCATGCCACAACTGATATCTATAATGCATTTTTCTCCATCCCTTTGGCAGCAGCGTGCAAGCCACAGTTTGCTTTTGCAAGGAGGTTTATATGCACAAGGACTGAAGAAGAAAGGATAAGGGTTACTGTTGGGCTTTGACCAATAGTAACCTTTAGATGTGTCTGTTTCTTTTCGCTATTTCCCTTTAGTGGTCACATAGGATATTGATTTGGAGATGTTAATTACATTAGCTTGTGTCTTTTCAAATACTTGTATGTAAATAAACTAATCCAGAAGTAATACGGGATTCACAGAAACTTAATTCATCCAGCCCGACTTGTTAGAATGCGGTGTATTGTGATATTTTGTGATGGAACGTCATACTCTCATACTGCAGGTTAGTGGTTCAACTAGCTTTTAGAGATTATATGAATTTTTATCCTTTTGCATACCCAAATGTGAACTCTCCTTGAAACTCAGTCATACAGAGCTATTAGCATACTCTAAATTTGTTTCTGAAGTTCTTTGATCTTTCTGAGGTAAGAGATATACTATGTGAACATTTTTGCCTTTCTGTATCTGAGACTAGGTGTTATATCTAAACATCTGAAGTGTTAAGTTAATTGATCACTTTAGCATTCTGTTTTTGTTACTCATTCTTGGTCCACAGGCTAATATGAAAATTATAGAATTGAGTAGTGCTAGTCTTTGTGAACCAATTCTTGTTTTCCTTTAACTTTTAAAAAATGTTAGTACATCTATTGTGTATTGGGTATATTGGGTATTTGACTGAAGATCTTAAAAATGTCTCCTAATGTATGAACTTTTTTCTCCTTGTTATGCAGAACATATATATAGTTTGCTTATATAGTTATTCTTTCAGAACTGTCATTGATACTTGCTAGTATGTTAATCTTTTGGAAAAAAAAATAAGAAATTGCCATTTGATAGAATTACTACTTAGTTAGTGCTTAATCTTCACTTTGCCAAATTGATGTATGATTGGAAATGGGTATTAGGCCATCCTGCCTGATGGCAGGATTCTGTGTGCATAAAGAGCTTTTAAAACAGACCAGGTTTTATAAACAAATTTTGACATAAACAGAAGGACTATTTTTATGAAACTTCTACCCTGGCCAACTTCAGTAATCCGAAGTTATGTCAGGAACATGACATAAAGATGCATGTCCTAAGTAGTCCCTTATCTCATATAACCATTTTTGTTCAATTCTAATGGGTGCAGTGAGCCTTTCTTGGTATTTGGGGAGTTTTGAGGGAAGTGGGTGTTAAGACTGATAAAAACAAGGGCTATAGCAAAAAGGAAATGGGAAGAATATGGAATATTATTTGAAATCCAAGTAAAATGTGTTAGATTTTAAGAGATAAAAGATATATGGGGTTTAATATATAAAATATATTTTTATATATATAAAAAGCTACGAAGATGGTGAAAGGCCTGGAGGGGAAGACGTACGAAGAACGGCTGAGGTCACTGGGCCTGTTCAGCCTGGAGAAGAGGAGGCTGAGAGGAGACCTCATCACAGTCTACAACTTCCTCGTAAGGGGGTGTCGAGAGGCAGGAGACCTTTTCTCCATTAACACCAGTGACAGGACCCACGGGAACGGGGTTAAGCTAAGGCAGGGGAAATTTAGGCTTGACATCAGGAGGGGATTCTTCACAGAGAGGGTGGTTGCACACTGGAACAGGCTCCCCAGGGAAGTGGTCACTGCACCGAGCCTGACTGAGTTTAAGAAGAGATTGGACTGTGCACTTAGTCACATGGTTTGAACTTTTGGATGGACCTGTGCGGTGTCAAGAGTTGGACTTGATGATCCTTAAGGGTCCCTTCCAACTCAGGATATTCTATGATTCTATGATTCTATGATAAATAAGCACTGTGAAATAAAACTCACTTCCCCTCCTGTGGTGGTTTGACCGTGTTAGGCAACTGAACACCACAACCGCTCTCTCACTCCCCCTCCTCAGATGAGGAGGGGAAGAAGTAAAGGGAAAAAAAAACAACTCACGGGTTGAGATAAGGATAATTTTAATAAAGAGAAAAATATATTATCAAGGAAATATTATTATTAATTAAACAATTATTAACAATATTATTATTATTAACAATATTATTATTAATTAAACAATTCAACTAAAGGGAAAAAAGGGAAAAGGGGAAGAGGAAGGGGGAAAGGGAATAACAAAACAAGTAAAGGCTATGTGGAAAAAAAATTACTCTCTACTTCCCACAAATATGCGATACTTGACCACATCCTTGAAGCAGGGCCTCAACGCACGTAGCCGGTGTTCGGAGAGGAGGACAGACGTTTTCGCAACGAGAGCCCACCCCTCCCCTCTTCCTCCTTTTTCCACCTTTTATTGCTGAGTGTGACATCATATGGTATGGAATATCCCTTTGGTTGGTTTAGGTCAGCTGCCCTGATGATGTTTCTCACTTTTTTTTTTCCCACCCCCTAGGAGGGCTAGAGAAAGTCCTGATGCTGTGCCAGCACTTCTCAGCAGCAGACACAACACCAGTGTGATACCACTGCTGTTTTAGCTACAAGTGCAGAGCATAGCACTGTATGGGCTGCTGCAGGGAAAGTTAACATCCCAGCTAGACCCAGTACACCTCCCCACACACTCTTTTTTTCTAAATTGCTTTTGTAAACTGGCAATTTAAACTGAATAATATGTTCTCATAGTTTTCCTTTAGGTCTAGGGTCAATTTTTCTTAAATTCTCTGTCAAACATAATATGGACTTCCCCATCTTTGACAATTCCAACTTTCTTCATCCTCCAGTGCTTGCTACCTACTGCATACTCTGGGGCATGTCAAGCAATTAATAGGGATTTCTATTCTGATGGCTAGGTAAATGTCTGAGGAGTGAGTAAAGGAAAAAAATCTTTGACAGGCCTCAGCAGTCAAGCCAGTTCTTGCTGGTTTGTTATCTATGCATAGTCTTTTACTCCCTTATCTTTGAGTCGTTACCATACAATTGTGCTAGCTAAGACCTAGGAAACAGCATCCTTTATCTTGTTCCCTGTCTCAGTTTAGTCCTCACACCTGTCAATGCTAACTGCATTATTCCTGAGTTCTCTATCCTAGCATACTGAAGGTTTTCCCTCCACCTAGTGGTTGCTTCACAGAAGAGTGCTTAGAGGCCTTTTCTGGGGTTGCAGTGCTGGGCTGCCACTTGGTTTCCATGCCTGTTCCTGGGTCATCTAACTGCTGGTGTTTGTGTATCATCTCTGATAATACACTCCCTTTTGAATTTTATACATAGCTATGATGTAAGATCAGAACTGTTCTTTTAAAGGCACAGCTGTGCACATGGCCTATCCTTAAATCAAGATCATGCCGTATGTATTTGAATAAACTAATTATGTAAAATCCATGACAATTCCCTCTGGCTTTCAAAGCCTTAAAACAAATCAGAAAACTTACTTTAGCATTTTTGGATCTGAGGCCAGAACATCAGTGCTTTCTTGATCATGTCTAACAGTAGAATGGAGATTTCCATTTCTTGTTTAACTCTACAAATCTTACTTGTCTCTCTCCTGACAGCCCAGATTTGCAGGAGGGACAAATATAGTCCTCTTCCTTTTTTGCTATAGCCTGGTGGCCCAGCAGTACAAACTGCTTTACATTTTATTACTAAGTCAGTATACAAAGGGAAGCAGTTATTGTCAGCTCGGTCTTTGGCACCTTTGATCAGGAGTTTTATTCTGTAAATCATGCTTTTCTGCAGTAGTACCCAAGCCTGAGAAGCAGAACATTAAAGGCATTCTGTTGTTAATGTTTTCTGTAGACTCCTGGGTGTTGTCCCCTTCAGCATCCTGGCTGTTCTCTTTGGATTGCCTGCTCCTCCCTATTCAGCTGGTCTGGAATCTCAGCATTTAAAGCTGCTAAATAATATCTGATGAATAGTCTTCCTGTGCACATTAACCATTAAGAGAACTCATGAAAAAATAGCATGCATTCATGTATATTATATAAACACAGGTGTAAACTACATGGATAAAGATTATCAAAGGCCAGTCATTTGCCTTTGGTTGCCTCTTGGTCAACCTGTGTTCTCCTCCCTCTGCAATATTTTGTATCTTAGTATTGCTTCTTGACCCATTCCCTTTCTTTAGAAAGCAGTATGTTGTTCCAGGGCATATTAACATGTATACGACTCCAGCTCATACAGCTATTAAAGATGCCCATTGTCTGCAGGCAGCACATGTTGACTTAAGAAAGTATGTAGAATTTGAGAAGTAAAGACCCAAAAGATGTTGTTACTTAGATTGGACAAGTGTGTATAGCAATTATGATAATCTTAGTGCTGTATTGCTATAGCCTCTATTTTTATCAGTCGTCTTATTATGCTTATTTTTCAGTTTAGAATTCCTGCTTTTTCTACATGTGCATGCAGTATGCTTATTTACTGTGGAATTGCAACATTTATCACTGTAGGGGGAGAAATGTATCTAAATTTCTTTACCTGTTTTTGCAGTTGCAAAGAAAGGTCATGTTAGAACTATTTTTATCTTTTTTGCTCTCTAAATAGCCTCCTGCACTGAGCTTGGGAAGGCTGTAGTCAGGGCAATCATTATCCATCTGCTGTGACCTGGACTGGGAAAACCCTGTCTCTGCCTTCCTGCTGACTAACCACCTCGCTTTTGAAACCTTAAATTTCCATTGTTAGAGCCTGTAGAACAACTGATAAAGCAGACCTGCAGACACATGTTAATTGTATTTTTAACTTCAATCTACAGAAATGCATCCTGAAGTACCCTACTTGTTGTGGTTTTGTTCTTCTTACTATCTGCAGCCATCCCTAGGTAGCTCATCCTTGGCTCACATTAGCAGTGCCCTTTCTTTCTTCAAGTACATGTTGAAATGTCTGCAGTGAGTCTAAAAATCACCTTTGGAACATGGGTGTTCAACAGACCTCTTCTGCTTAGTCTCCACAAAATCCAACTTTTCCAGTACCTTCCAGCTCTTTTGCTGTGTTTTTGTTTTTATTTACTTGTTTTCTATTACACTCTTGTTTTTATAAGATACTGTGTTGTGATCTCTTAAATGTTTTAGTAGGATTTTTTTTTTCACAAATACTGAAGAGAATGTGATTAGAGGTATAGTGAGAGAGGGAGTTAGGAGAATCTTATCAAGTAGAGAGAGAGCGCTGACAGTATTAAACTAATGGATGCTACATAGTGTCTTTGCTAACTATTTTGCATTGTGCAAATTAATTAAAGCAAGAAGCCTTGGGCCCCTTACCAAGGTCAGTCTCTTGATAAGAGTGTGATCCTGTCTTAAGAAACTGACAGAAACTGGTCCTGCGGATGGACAAGAGCCAAGGAGCAACTGAGTCTGTGCAGACAAGAGGTCAACTAGAGGTAACGAGGAAGAGTCACCAACCTTCATCCCCACGACCCCTGGTGACCACTACCAGGAGACACTGTGCAAGTGCAGATGGGAGGAGCTTATGGAAATGACTTCTTGAACTAATTTTAATATGAAGTGTGGACAGATTATGAATATTTATAGGCACACTGTGAAACTTCATGCATATGTAACTCTTTACTGCATATAACCATGGCAAGTTGCTGCATCGGGTACACACAACTTTGGTGGGACTACCCCCCGTGCTGCCCAGTGCTGAATAAACATACCCACTTTACAATCTTACTGATTGTGGAGTTTGTTTTCCACAAGTCAATAGTATCATAATGTCTGTTTCATCACCTCCTAGGACGAGCTGTATGTCTTAGACAAGTCTGCTGCTTGTGTTATGCAAAAAAATAAATAATTTATAATGCTAACTGAAAGTACCTTCCTTGGTAGGCAAACATCCTTTGAAGTGCTTGAGACATTGGAGACATGGGAGAATAATTTGCTTTATTTGATATTTTTAAGTGGGGGAGCTTTCCCATGAGTCTGTGCTTTACTCGCGCAGTTATGTTTTAAAAGATAAAGGGAAGAAGTAAAATTAGATCAATACTTATGTATCAGAAGAAATGGAAAATAAATGTTGCTTTAAAACTGATGCAGAGACAAGTCATCCAGCTCACAGCAGGCACATGCAAGCAGCTTAAGACAAACAGTGAAACCATGCATTATGCAAATCCCTACCATTCTACTACCATTTTGTATGGTTAGTTTGTTTTTTGGTGTTTGTTGTTGTTGTTTATGTTTGTTTGTTTTAGACTGAATCTGGCTATGGATCAGAATCAAGTTTACGACGTCATGGCTCCATGGTGTCTCTTGTTTCTGGAGCAAGTGGATACTCTGCAAAATCCACTTCTTCATTCAATGTTAGTAAATAACATTTTCTTAGCATTGGTGTGAAAATAAGACACTTATGCAACTGGAAAGAAGATAAACTATGTGAAGACTCATTCACACAATTAAAGGAAAAAATACCAAATCTTTGGTTTACTATAAGCAGTAATTCAGCATGTGATGATGAATAGATCATATAGGAAGCTTTCGTGTGCCTCTGTGCATTTATCCCTTTCAGACTACAGTGTCATCTTCTAATGATGAGAAAATCAGACTTGTGAGAGGATTTACTAACCTTTCTTAGTGTACTCCTGAGAATACCAGGGCTTCTAAATGAAAAGGAATGCTGAGCCTGTGACTTAATAAATTTGATTAATACTGATTGACAAATTATGGCTTTCATTGTTTCATGCATATAAATATTTAACATTTGAACTTGGGTGGGTTGTACTTCTGGGAGAGCACAAAAGGACCAACACAAGAAAGGGGAGTAAAGATTAGAACCAAGATCTTAAACTAGCACTGACTATTTTCAGGCAAATAGGCACAAACCTGGTAGCATGCAAGATCACATTTTTAATAAGCTTTTGTTGAATGCTCTAAAGTAGTACATACAGTCAAGAAGAAAAACTGAGACCAGAGGACAAAATGAGTAAGGAATACTTATATATGGTTTCCTATAACCATGTTCTTCTAATATTAACATTATTTCATAGCTACTGATATATGAAATGTCCTTAGTGTGCCTGAAGAATTTCTTCTTCATACCTGCAGAAATTATTTCTTTTTTTTTATTTAGGCATTGAACTGTTGTTGAGTATGTAAAAGCATTTGAGGCTTTTTTCTCTTGCATTTTCAGAAGGGCCATAGCTTACGTGAGAAGCTTGCTGAAATGGAAACCTTTAGAGACATCTTGTGTAGACAAGTCGATACTTTACAGAAATATTTTGATGCCTGTGCAGATGCAGTTTCTAAAGATGAACTCCAGAGAGATAAAGGTAAAACTGTAATTGAAAACTCCTAACTAGATAGAATCTAAATTTTTACACAGTGAGCAATCGCCCTTGAAATAGGTAATATTTGATGCCATATAAAGGAAATATGTATCTTAAACATAGTATAGCAATTAATCGTAGATATTTCTGTATAAACAGTGTTAACTATTTTCACTTCAGAAGTTGGATTCCCATAAAAATCTGCTTAACTTTAGCAGCTACAGGTTAGTATCAACCTTACTAGAATAAATGGTCTTTTAACCACTTGATGTTATAGAACAATAATCGTTTACTCCCATAAGATGAAGTCAAATTAGTTTACTGCTGGGAAACAAACAAACAAACAAACAAAAGTTTAATGACTTGATTTATTATAGGAAAAAAACCTTAAAAGTTGCTAAGCCAGTGTATTGGGTTTATGTGACAAGGATTTGGTAGGGAGGGCTTGCAGGGGTGGCCTCTGTGAGGAGTCCAGAAGCTGCCCCATGTTAGATAAGGGCCAGTTTCAGCTGGCTCCAAAGGGACCCACTGCTGCCTAGAACTGAGCCAATAAGTGATGTTGGTTGCACCTCTGTGAGAGCAGATTTTAAAAAGGGAAAAAGCTGCTGCACAACAGCAGCTGGGAGAGCGAGGAGAAACAGCCTTGCAGACACCAAGGTCAGTGAAGAAGGAGGGGGAGGAGGTGCTCCAGGCTCCAGAGCTGATGTTCCCCTGCGGCCTGTGGAGAGGACCATGGTGAAGCAAGGCATGGTGTACCATGGTGGAGCAGATTTCCACGCTGCAGCTTGTGGAGGAGACCACAGTGGAGCAGGTAGATCTGACCCGAAGGAGGCTGCAGCCTATGGAGAGCCCCTGCCAGAGCAGACTCCAGGCCAGACCTGTATCCCGTGGAGAGGAAACCATGCAGGTGACCTGGCAGGAACTGCTGCCCATGGGGGACCCATGTTGGAACAGTGTGCTCCTGACAGATGGACCCCCATGGGGGAAGCTCTCATTCATGCTCAGATTATCATACGTTAGTTGCTTTTCATGATTCTCTGAGTTGTACTTAATTTAATTCACACAAATATTTAATGTAAACTTGTCAAGATGGAATTTCCTATTCTGTGTCCAAAGTTATTTCCACTACAAATTTCTGTTGAAACAGCTGTATCATACTGTAAATTGAAATTTGTGATAGGTAACTGTATTTTTTTCTTGCACGTATTATCTGCTTTAGGAGTATGGTGGAGCACAATGCTTTCCAGTTAGGTGTGCCCTAGTATTGTTTTTTCCGAGTTCAATGGCTACTTAATGGTTAAGTCAATCTTATGTTTCTGATTCTCACTCATAATTTTAGCACCTTTTTACACCATTTTTTTCAATGGTACAATGATTTTTATTCATACCTTAAATGATCTGGTTATAGTCATTGTACTTGCTGCATCCATGCAGTAAATATAAAGAACTCATGCAAGTCCTGCTATTTGAGAATTCTTGATGCTTTTCTGGCCTGCCAGAAGTTGTATATGCATTTAAAATCTATTTTCATTCTTTGTAGACTTTCACTTGCTTCCTGACTAAAATGATTTCAGTGTTTGCATTCTCTAGATGTTGACAATTCAGGCATTTGTTAGACTGGTTCACAAAACTTTGAAGTTGTACTAGCCTCCAGTTTTAACTCTGATGGAATCTCAAAAAGAAGTACTTACAAAAAGTGTTTTATTAAATGTAAATACTTCAATCAAGGACCAGAAAATATATGGGAAAAATAATCATTTTCTGTGTCTCCCATTTTCTTATAACGGCCTCTAGTCCCCATATCTGGCATCTTTCCTTGCTGTATTTAGGTGCTCTTTCTAGAGTATTGCCAAAACTGTTACGAGGTAGGAAGAGGAAAGGGAATGGGAAGGAGCTTTCAGCATGCTTCCAGATCTAATCATAGGAGTAGATATTTCAATGATATAAAGTGCTTGCTCTGCTAAGGATTAATTGTAGTGCTGATGTCAGAGATTAAGTAGTTTAACGGCAGCTACTGCTTTTAAAGACAATAAAAAATGTTTTTATAAATACATTAGCAACAAAAGGAGGACTAAGGAGAATCTCCATCCTTTATTGGGTGTTGGGGGAAACATAGTGACAAGAAATGAGGAAAAGGCTGAGGTACATAATGCCTTCTTTGTCTCAGTCTTTAGCAGCAAGACCAGTTGTTCTCCAGGTATCCAGGCACCTGAGCTGGTAGATAGGGACAGGAAGCAGAATGAAGGCATCATAATCCACAAGGAAATGGTTAGCAACCTGCTAAACCACTTAGATGTATGCAAGTCTATGGGGCCAGATGGGATTCAGACGAGGGTACTGAGGGAGTTGGCAGAAATGCTCGCCAAGCCACTTTCCATTATTTGTCATCAGTCTTGGCTATCAAGGGAAGTCCCAGTCAACTGGCAACTAGAAAATGTGATGCCCATCTACAAGAAAGGCTGGAAGGAGGATCCGGGGATCTACAGGCCTGTCAGTCTGACTTTGGTGCCCGGGAAGCTCATGGAGCAGATTATCTTGAGTGCCATCATGCAGCAGTTACAGGGCAACCAGGTGATCAGGCCCAGTCAGCATGGGTTTATCAAAGGCAGATCCTGCTTGACTAACCTGATGTCCTTCTATGACAAGGTGACTTTCAGTGAATGAGGGAAAAGCTGTGGATATGTTCTACCCAAACTTCAGTAAGGCTTTTGACACTATTTCCTACAGCATTCTCCTGGAGAAACTGGCTGCTCATGGCTTGGATTGGTGTACACTTTGTTAGGTTAAAAGCTGGCTGGGTGACTGGGTCCAAAGAGTCATGGTGAATGGAGTTAAATCCAGTTGGAGGCCAGTCACTAGTGATGTCCCCAGGGCTCAGTACTGGGGCCAGTTCTCTTCAATATCTTTTTCAGTGATCTAGACAAGGAGATCAAGTGCACCCTCAGTAAATTTGCAGGTGACACCAAGTTAGGCACAAGTGTTGATCTGCTTGAGCATAGGAAGGCTTGCAGAGGGATCTAGATAGGCTGGACCGATGGGCTCAAGTCAACTGTATGAGGCTGAACAAGGCTAAGTGCCGGGTCCTGCACTTAGGGCACAACAACCCCATGCAATGCTACATGCTGGGGGAAGAGTGGCTGGAAAGCTGCCTGGTGGAAAGGGACCTGAGGGTATTGGTCGATAGCTGGCTGAAAATGAGCCAGCAGTGTGTGAGATCGCAGCTTGGATACTGTGTTCAGTTTTGGGCCCCTCACTACAAGAAGGATATGGAGGTGCTGGACCATGTCCAAAGAAGGACAATGAAGCTGGTGAAGGGTCTAGAGAACAAGTCTTATGAGGAGCGGCTGAGGGAGCTGGGGGAGACCTTATTGTACTCTAACAATTACCTTAAAGGAGGCTATAGTGAGGTGGGGATCGGTCTCTTCTCCCAAGCATCAAGTGCTAAGACTAGAGGGAATGGCCTCAAGTTGTGCTAAGGGAGGTTTACGTTGGATATTAGGAAAAATTTATTCACTGAAAGGGTTATGTGGCATTGGAATATGCTAACCAGGGAAGTGGTTGAGTCACCATCCCTGGAGGTCTTCAAAAAAATGTGTAGATGTAGTGCTTAGTGACATTGTTATTGGTGGACTTGGCAGTGCTAGGTTAAAGGTTGGACCAGATGATCTTAGAGGTCTTTTCCAACCTAAATGATTCTATGATTCTATATAACGGAAGTTTTAAATAAATCTTTCGTGCATCTTGTCAGCAAAGATAAGCAAGCTTGCAACATTCCCTTATAAGCAAGTTTAACAGTTCCATTAATCCCATTTTTTATATAAAAACCTACATTTGTGAAGACTTAAGTCATTAGAACAAATTTCAAAAAAATGAAAAAGCTTTTTTTTTAAAAAAAAAAAAAAGTTGAGTACTTAATTTCACTGAATGATTCAATTTGAAAGAGCAGTCTTTGCCAAACAGTTCTTGGAGGATGAGGTAGGAGTTTCAGCTTAATTTACCTTTAGGACATTTCTTTGTATCTACATTCTTCTGGTGTATCTGCTGTATATACACATTCAATATGTGAAATGTCATTAGGGAAGTTTGTATTTTTAGTACACCTGGTCATCTTAAAACACAAATGAAAAGTGACTTCCTTCATTTTCTTCATTCCTCATTCCTCCTCATTCCTCATTCTTTATCTTCCTTATAAGCCCCCTTTTGGTACTGAAAGGTTGCAATAAGGTCTCCCCAGAGCCTTCTCTTTTCCAGGCTGAACAACCTCAAATCTCTCAGTGTGTCTTCATAGGAGAGGTGTTCCAGAACTCTGAGCATCCTCATGACCCTCCTCTGGACCTGCTCTAACAGGTCCATGTCCTTTTTGTGTTGGGGGCACCAGAGCTGGATGCAGTACTCCAGGTGGGGTCTCATGAGATTGGAGTAGAGGGGGGGAGAATCACCTCCCTAGACCTGTTATCTATACTTCTTTTGATGCAGTCCAGGTTACAATTGGCTTTCTGGGCTACAAGTGCACACTGCCAGCTTATATTCAGTTTTTCATCCACTAATACCCCCTTATCCTTCTCTTTATGGCTGTTGTTGATCTGCTCATTGTCCAGCTTGTATTCAGGTTTGGGATTCCCCCAGCTCAGGTGCATAACCTTGCACTTGGCCTTGTTGAACCTCATGAGATTTGCATCGGCTCACCTCTCAAGCCTGTCACAGTCCCCCTGGATGGCATTCTTTCCATATTCCTCTTGTAAAAAGTTCTGTATCAAGTCTTTAGGAACTTCTCTGCTAAGAGCTTGCTATATATTACGGGTACCCATACATAAACTTGTTGTAGGTCAAGGTCAGTACACAAAATAATTTCTGTAACCCTTTGCTTTTTGTAGAACTTTCTGTCTAAATGCCCTTAGTAGGTGATTGATGCAAAGCTTGACTAGAATAAATAAATAAAACTAGACTCTATGTCCTAAAGTGGAATCATATGTCTTAAGTCATGCAGAGAAGTAGATATCTCATGGTTGAGACACCCATGCCCATGTATTGGGCAGAAACATTGATTTTATCAGGTTTCAGGGTCCCTTCTTGATTTTTTAATGCAGTCTTGGGAAGTCTGGAACTATCTGTAGCTGAGAAATGGTTGTCTGTCTATTCTAAACACGGGGCTGTTGTGCAGTCACTGATCGAAGAAATGGGAAGCATGAGTTCAAGCTCTTATTTAGCCTACTGTGATAAGGAGTGTTGAGCCTGATGCACGGAAACAAACTTTACAAATCGAGGAGCGTTATAAAGCAGGTATGTTTATTGCAGCACTGGGTGCAAGGGGGATCACTCCTCCTAACTTGCCCACCAAGGGTTAACACCAGGGTGCTTATATTGATGGGATATACACATATTCATTTCACACCTCCCCAGTCTCTTGCATATTCATTAGGTATCTGAAGAATCATTAACATAGGTTCCCACCCCCCTATTTGCATGTGCGCTAGAGTTCTCTGGGTGGTCATCCAGCGTACTCTGGTGGTCTTTTGATGAAGGCCGGAAGTCTTCCTTGCTGTTAAACTTTTGACTCTTCCTCTCATTTACAGACTTCAGTAGGCCAAGCCAGTTCTTGCTATTTCTAGTATCTGTGTGTATAAAAATCCCTTTAGCATCCATATCTTACTTCAATCCCCTTTTCTATCTACTTTAGGAGATTCTTTTCCTCCATCCCTATGAACTTATTTTTATCCCCTGGTCCCTGAAAGAAATACTCTCCATTTTCTACTTTCTGCCTCAACCTGTGTTTTTTCCATTTTTCATAGTCCTGTGTGGCGTCTTGCAGTCCTATGAGCATGGCAATTGTAACTGCAATCCCCCAGCTGGTTTTGACGTCCATCCTGACGTGAGAGCTTTCTTAACTCGAGAATGGTGAATCCAGATGGGTTGCTCTTTAATTTTGACTGCAGTAAAAGTTGTCAGGAGTACCTAGAATGGTCCTTCCCATCGTGGCTCTAGGGTCTTTTCTGCAAGAGGCTTTAAATACTGTCCTGGTTTCAGTTAGGACAGAGTTATTTTTCCTCCTAGTAGCTCGTAGGATGCTATGTTTTGGATTAGGATGAGAAAAGTGTTGATAACATGCTGATGTTTTAATTGCTGCAGAGCAATGCTTACACTAAGCCAAGGACTTTTCAGCTTCTCGCTCTGTCCTGTCAGCGGGCAGGCTGGGGGGGGCAGCAAGAGCTGGGAGGGGACAGACCCAGGACAGCTGACCTAAACTGGCCAAAGGGGTATTCCATACCATCTGACGTCATGCTGAACAATATATAGGGGTGGCTAGCCAGGGTGGGAGGGCCGGCTGCTCAGGGTTGGGCTGGGCATCGGTCAGCAGGTGGTGAGCAATTGCATTGTGCATCACTTGTTTGTACATATTATTATTATTATTATTTTCTATCTTAATAAACTGTCTTTATCTCAACCCACAGGCTTTACTTTCCTGTTTCTCTCCCCATCCCAGAGAGGGAGGGGGGAGGGCAAGCGAACGGCTGTGTGGTGTTTATCTGCCGGCTGGGTTAAACCACAACAAATACACATAATCCCCAGGTGGTATATCATGCACTGGACTATCCAAACCCCTACTTCGAGTCCCAGCTGTGATAAATGCTTGAATCCCAAATAGGATTAAAATTAAAGTTTGTAATTTATTAAGTGAATAGAGGCAAGCAAACAGCACTGGGTGCACCGGGAGTCTCTGTTCCACCAAGATGCTCACCTGTTACATCAGGAGGCTGATTTTTATGCTCCTAGACTAATACATATTCATCACTATTCCTAGAAAAGGCAGGGTTATTATAATTAGTTCCCAGAATCCAAACCCCCTCCGGACGCATGCGTATCAGTCTCTGGTGGTCTCTCTGGGGGTCTCTTGTGCTGAAGGCTCGTAGTCTTCCTCCCAGGCTTTGTCCTTCGGTCGTCCTTCAACTCCCCCTTTCTCCTTATTTGGTGGATCCCTTTGCCAGACATCAGAAGCTTGGGCAGCATCTCATGCAGAAGTCAGGAGTTTCCAAAAAAAAAAAACTCCTTGGTCCTCTTATCTCCCAGACTCGAGTCTCAGTGTTCGTCCTTCAAGCCCTCTATTTACACGAATTGCTAGACTCTTATTTTGCACAGTACAAGAACTATGTACACTAATCACTCTGTTTTTCTTAGATAGAAAGTTACATTTCATCATGCTGCCCTAGCATTGTTTCATACACCACACGAATCAAATGGACACATTTCACAATTCCCCACTTCCTTTTTTCATAGTATTGATTCGTGTTTTCTCTTTGACCTTTGCTAGTAACAATTGGATCTCATCTGTTGGTTCTGAGAGGGAAGTCCATTTCTTAAGCATCATTACTGATACATCACCTTTCTTCTCTATCGAAGTCATTACAAATTGGGTACTATTTATTATTCGGTGTATTAATAATGTAAAACAAGGTATCACACAAGGTATAAACAATAACATCATTATACCACATGAAAATAAAAACAATATTCTTTTAACCCACGGTCCACCAGGCAGCCAGGAAAACAAATCCCAATCCATACTCCTCCAAGTTTGTACTGGGATGTGAGCCAATTTTCTTAATTTCTTTTTACAAGTTCACTCACAGCTTTTCCTCCATCATCAATCTCTAAACAGCAATTACTAAGGTTAAATTTTCCACAGACTCTTCCTTCTTGTGCTAGCAAATAATCTAAAGCTAAGCGATTTCGATACAAAGCAGTTCTCATATTGGTATTTTTTGCAATTAATCTGAGTGCATCTCTAGTTTTATTCACAACTATTTCTACTACAGCTTGCAACCTAATTATTCTATTAAGCATATATATTGGGGTCCTATAGCCCCAGGATCCGTACTCCAACAAGCACAACCCCAGTATGAGGGTCCACAGTAATGATAACTCCTGTCCCACGCATAATCTCTTATCCAGTCAGTGTAACACATAGACGCCATTCTTCCACCCTTTCTAGGACAAATGTACTTGGGCTGGTTACTATATCTCCTCCGACTCAGGTTTCCACAATCAGAATATGGGTCTTCATTTATAATATCACAGGCATCAAAGGTTATCGACACTGAGGTATTTAGGATGGTTACAACTTCACTTCCTCCAATTAATTTGCCTGCTTTCGAACCTGTCTTCATTTCTACCCAATATTGATAAGGGAGTTCTTTTGGATCATACATACAGTCCTGTCACCTTCTCTGCATAGCGCATACTGAGTTAGGTTAAAAGTGCAGCTTCCTATTTTCTGGCCTTTACAGTCATAGACAGTATGGTACACCAATGTTTGGGAGCTCAACCATCCTTTTCTAGTAGTTACTATACATTGACCGCAGTTGTTGGCCATAGCTTGGGCCAAGAAACTCACCCCAAGTAGGACTAGAAGAGGTCCGGTAAGGGTCATGGTGATCGGCGGTCACAGCCCGGAGGGGTTGCAGCCCTTGGCAGACCTTCCCAGCCGCAGCACCAGTTCCCTATCCGGTCTTGCCCTCTTCCCTAATCTTAAAGGGGTGTACACTGCAGATAGCTTACTGTTACCTTCAGAGGATAATGCTTAACTGATCCCTGTTATTGATAAATCTCTTCCCTTAATAGGTATCTATTCAAGAGTTTCTCTGTTTACTAATTTTACAGAAGTAATTACAATAAATTTAGAGTAATTACAATAAAGGAGTAATTACAATATTACAATAAAATTCCCACAGCAACTTAGCTTATACTCTTTGATGAAAGCTTCTTCAAGTCCATCTGATAGTTAGTTTAGTTTCTCCTGGTTCCGATGTTACTTTCTACTCTTCTACTGGACCTTTTACTCATGACACATGTCCATCTTTTTTCAGCAGTTCTCACAGCTGTTTCCTTGTTAATAGATAACAGTTAATAAATATCAGCTGTTTTCTTGTTAATAAAGCAAGAAAGGGTCCTTCCCAGAGGGGAGATGAGTTTTCTTCTTCCCATGTTTTTAGTAGAATCCCATCTCCTGGTTTTAACTGGTGAATTGCAAATCTTAAAGGTGGTGTCTGAGCCATTATTCCAGTTTCTCTTAGCTCTTTTAATCTTCTACCAATGGTAATTATATATTTCTGGATACTACAATCCTCAACTGCATTGTTCCTTAGGGGCATCTCTTGAGAATAAGGCATGCCATATAACATTTCATATGGTGATAATCCAGTCTCACTGTGTTGTTTAGTTCTAATGTTTAAAAGTGCCAATGGTAAGCATTTCGTCCAGGGCATTTCTGTCTCGATCATTAACTTAGCCAATTGTTGTTTTATTGTTTGATTCATTTTTTCTACTTTCCCCAAGCTTTGTGGGTGCCACGGAGCCACAGAGTGTGGTATTCCCACTGAACACCTAATGATTGACATAATAATTTTAGTATTTTAGAAGTAAAGTGTGTGCCCTGATCAGAATCAATGTACTGGATTATCCCATATCTAGGTATTAAGTGTTCTAATAACATTTTTAACACCGTTCCATGCCCCAACGGCCAGAGAACAAGCAACCTGGAATGGCAAGGCGTTTCCTGAATCACCCCTAAACTCTTTGCATTCCTGATGTTATCACCAACCATGGAGCTTGTTGACCCCCATGGCCACACTCCCACATCTCCCCCTTCTTTAACATAAAAAAAAAAGTGCGATTAACAGAAATTGAGAAAGCACGATTAACACAAACTAAAACACAGAGAAAAACTACCAGGCATGCTAATTCTATCTTTAACAAACTTTGTAACCACATCCGTGGGAGAGGCAGGCACTGAGTGCTGCCCAGCCAGGGGGGGCTCTGGCTGCCCCTCCAACTCCTGGAGTCCTTGTTTGTGGGTCCTGCATATGCCAGCCAGACACTCCTAGACACTGTTTTTTGTTTGAGCTGGAGTCCAAACCACAGAGGAGGGTGCCGTGATCATGTTAAGGCAGATGATGAGATGGCTGGACGGACTCATGGTGCTGATACCCATCTAGGACCAGCTTCTGTTAAAACACAAGCACAACCTCGGCCCCCAAGTTATTAGAGTGTAGGACCCTTCCCAATAATTGGTGCTGTAATTTTTTTTTTAATATTTATTTATTTATTTATTTATTTATTTTACCGTGACTTGTGCTCTTTCTTTAACTGAGTTTCTCCCTGATCTATCTCCTGGATCTGTCTGTCGCCTTTTCTCCTGCACGGACAGATGCAAGGACCTTCCTCTGTCCTTCGATTTAAAAAAAATTAAGAACATAGCATACTTTATCTATCTTTTCCTAGGGTTCACACCCCTACTCTCCCCTCTTTGTTTTAGAAGCTCTCCTGGTTTTAGTTAGAATAGAGTTAATTTTCCTCCCAGTAGCTGGTAGGGTGCTATGTTTTGGATTAGGATGAGGCTAATGTTGATAACACATTGATGTTTTAATTGCTGCAGAGCAGTGCTTACACTAAGCCAAGGACTTTTCAGCTCCTCGTTCTGTCCTGCCAGCGGGCAGGCTGGGGGGGCAGCAAGAGCTGGGAGGGGACAGACCCAGGACAGCTGACCCAAACTGGCCAAAGGGGTATTCCATACCATCTGGTGTCATTCTGAACAACATATAGGGGTGGCTAGCTGGGGCCGGGGGGGGGCGACTGCCTGGGGACAGGCTGGGCATCAGTCAGTGGAGAGCAAACAACTACACCGTGCATCACCCACTCCGTACACATCATTGTTATTATTATTTTATTTTCTGTCCCAATAAACTGTCTCTATCTCAGCCCACAGGCCTTAGTTTTTCTCGTTTCTCTCCCCCATCCCAGAGAGGGGCAGGAAGGTGAGCGAACGGCTGTGTGGCGTTTAGCTGCCAGCCGGGTTAAACCACAACATTGGTTTAATCTGGCCGGCAGCTAAATGCCACACAGCCGTTCGCTCCCCCTCCCCCTCCCTCTCTGGGATGGGGGAGAGAAATGGGAAAATGAAGCCTGTGGGTTGAGATAAAGACAGTTTATTAAGATAGAAAATAATAATAATAATAATAATATGTACAAACAAGTGATGCAATGCAATTGCTCACCACCCGCTTACCGATCCCCAGCCCAACCCCGAGAGCCGGCCCCCCACCCTGGCTAACCACCCCTATATATTGTTCAGCATGACGTCAGATGGTATGGAATACCCCTTTGGCCAGTTTGGGTCAGCTGTCCTGGGTCTGTCCCCTCCCAGCTCTTGCTGCACCCCCCCAGCCTGCCCGCTGGCAGGACAGAGCAAGGAGCTGAAAAGTCCTTGGCTTAGTGTAAGCATTGCTCTGCAGCAATTAAAACATCAGCATGTTATCAACACTCTTCTCATCCTAATCCAAAACAAAGCACCCTACCAGCTGCTAGGAGGAAAAATAACTCTGTCCTAACTGAAAGCAGGACATATATCCACCCCTTATTCCATACCATTTATGTCATGCTCAGGTTACACTCTTTCCAATACATGCTAGTTAATCACTATTTTCATCCATGGTTGTAATGACACACAGTATTATATAATAATTAACATAATACAACTCAACTCATGGGGTATTCTCACGCAGTATTAAATCCCCTTGAGGTACACAGTGGACCTCCCCATTCTTTTGCATTACCCACCAAGTGCATCCAGGTCCTTGAGCAAAAACAATCCCACGGATGGGTTTGCCTTTTCCTGGGGCAGGAGTAGCCCAGACTGTTTTACCCAGCATGTTTCTTACATGCACTACAGGAACTTTATCCCCTTCTACTGTGCGTAGCAGGTTTGATTGGGCTGGTCCAACTCGGTTGGCAGATCCCCTAGTATTGACTAACCAGGTGGCCTTTGCCAAATGTGTATCCCAATTTCTGAATGTCCCAGCACCCATTGCTTTCAGTGTAGTCTTTAACAGTCCATTGTATCGCTCAACTTTACCGGAGGCTGGTGCGTGATAGGGGATGTGACTATGTACACTAATCACTCTGTTTTTCTTAGATAGAAAGTTACATTTCATCATGCAGCCGTAGCATTGTTTTATACACGACACGAATCAAATGGACACATTTCACAATGCTGTTTTATAATAAACTGAAAACGTTTGGCTACACTTACCAGATCATTTCTGTAATCCTTAGGAACCCTTCTCCACGCTTCTAAATTGGTGGTGGAAAATGGTACCTTCATTAGCATTGTCCCGCCATCCAACCCTACTGCCTCCCGGGGAGGTGCTTGTGAGACTGTTAGAGATGGCTTTTTCCTGGTACGGGAGGATACAGGGCTATCTGGGGGAGTGGAGGTACCATCCGAGTCCGCATCCTGTTCCTGCAATCGAGAGGGAGGCTTAAGCAAATCAGTTAGATCTTGTTCTGATGCCTGGCGGGCTTTATTTTAGTACATCTTTGTCCAATGCTACATGTTGAGCAGCACCGCTTCAAATTACCTTTAAGTTCTTTATTATTTTCTTGCTCAAGGGCAAGTACTATAGGGTCCTGTGGTGGCACCATTCCACAGACCCTTTACCACTCCAGATGATTTCGGAGGGTGAAAAACATATCTGCATACGACACTTCATCCCATTTTCCTTCTCTCCTCGAAAACAACATTAATTGCAGGATAGTGTTATAGTGTTATAGTTGATTGATCCATAGAGTGGCCATTTAGCTCCATTCGCAAGCTTATATAGTGGCTTCCATTGATTGCCATACTTAATGAGAGTTGTCTTACTTTCTGTGTGCACAGTTCTGACAATATCCTTCCAGTGTGCCAATATGCACCCAATAGGGCTTTTCTTTAAAACATCTTTGTTCTGAGTATTACCCATTTCCTTTTATTTTTATTTATTTTTATTATTATTTTTACACTCCTCCTAAATAAATTCCCTCTCCCCCCTTTTTACCAAATTCCCAGGACTCAAGCCCAAACCACCAAAGAAGTGACTCTCTCCGTTCTACCAATTTGATGATCAGTCAGGTCCCCCCTCCAATGACCAAACACCAATATACCAAATACACCAATATACCAAAACTTCTAAACTGTTACTTAGATAATGCTCCTGCCTTCCTCTTTGTCATGCTCAAAATGTTTAAGAACAAAATAGGATTACAAGATACACCACCGGGCCCATATATTGGGCACCACCAATCAACAATCGGATAAAACAGCATTTCCTTTTCGATCTGTCATGCACTTTGTTCGTCTCTGGCCATTCCCCTCATGGAGAATACGGAATAGCAGATCAGAACTCTGCACTCACTTCGCAGCAATGCTGCGTCTCACCCACACAGCACAATCATGCAATCACACAGAGAGGCCCCTTGCACTTCTCGTTCATACCACAAGAATATATTACTTAAAACAATAACCAAACTTGTTTGTATTGTCTCTGGCCAAGTTCCTCGAGGAGTCACTCATTTCACAACAATACTTTGTCTCAAACACATACAATACTTTTTCTCAAACACATACGCTTACACAGATGTTTTCAACATGAGATACCCAGATATTTACAAATAAGACATACAATATTACCACTCCAGTTAATATCCCTCCAGCAGCTGCAAATATTACCCAGGTAACCTTGTCACAACTGTGAGAGGCCCGCTTACCCTTCTCCTGCTTCTTATACAGTCATTAGCAGGTCCATCCTGGCTCCCAATACTGGGATGCAGCGGTAACCTCGGATTTGCTTGATCTACTCCCAGGATCGCTAGCGGCCACTCTATCGGTCAGCAAATCCCCCTGACCGCTCTATCGGTCAGCCTGTAGGGTACCCTCCTCCCTTATGGGGACTATGCCGTATGCCAGATGTCTCTGCGCAGTTTACATGTGGCCCCGGCCAAGCGCAGGTGTCCCCTAAGACTTACTGGCCCCCTTTGTTAAACATACTGTTTGTCCGCAGCTTCAGGAGGTCATTGTCTGCTCCTGTGGTGAGTGGCTGGGAGTGGAGGCTCTTCTGAGGAAAATACCCGGGGTGTGCCTAGGGGCATCCGCTCTGCAGTCGATCCCGCAGCCGAGCAGAGTGCCTCCTGCCTGGCTCGTCAAATTGACTTGCAGAAAACAGACTCCACAACCTGTAAAGTTGTAAAGTAGGTATGTTTATTCAGCGCTGGGCAGCACGAGGGGGTAGTCCCACCACAATCATGCACACCCACCACAGTAGTTCATCTTGTATTTATACAGAAGGGGTTACACAGGTAAGGGATCGCCTATACATATTCATACCCTCTCCCCGAAAGGGTGGTCTTTATTACAATGAGTTCCGGGAAATCATTTCCATTGTCTCAGTCCTGTCCTGATTAGTTCACAGTACCTATAGAAATCCCTTATCTTCCAGAGCCCTCCTGTCTCAGTCCTTATTAGTTTACAGTACCTACAGAAATCCCTTTAGCATCCATTTCTTACTTCAAAAGTGGCATTAAATGGAAAAGATAAAGGAACTTCAATTTTCTACTTTTGAAAATAATCTTCCATTTAATTGGAAAACAAATTTGATCAAACATGATGTTTGGGACATCTAGGGAAGTGTTACAAACAGCAGCTTAGGAACAAGAAGGAAAAACCGATCTAACAGACTAGAGGTGTAGGAGAAAAAGGCTGAAGTGCTATTGAAGGTTAAAATGTGGTATGAAAAATCCATTACTGTGAAAGGAAAGAGAAAATTTAGAAATAAAGCAAAATTCCTAGAAGTCAGGATAATTAAAAAGGAACCATTTGATTCAAGATGCTGGAATTGAAATTAAAGTAGAAGAAAAATCATACTGCTTTTTTTCAGTTGGCTACATGCAGCTTGATCACCAAGCTAGAACAGTTGCAATAAGAACACTTTTCCAATTAGACTTTAACTTGAAACTGTAGATCTCCTGATGCAACGTTTCAGTTTGAAATACTCAATCTTATAGTTTACATTAAAAAAACAGCATGTAAATAAAGGAACAGGAAATATGTTTGGGTTCTTTAAACATAAAATATTCTTAAAAATACTTCTAATGTGCTGAAGCTCAACTGTTGCTGAGACAGGGCTTGAGGTAGCTTTCTGACGTTCTGGGAAGACGAATGTCTCTTGTGATTAGGAGTGAATCAAAGTACTCCCATCAACAGTGAGGAATCTCTTGAGTGGTCCTTTTTTTCAAAGAAATAGGCTTTGCACCTTTTTGCAACAAGTTCATTTTTGTCCGGGTTTATAATGGCTGAAAGGAACAATAGACACAGGCTTCAAAACTGCAAGCTGTGTACATATCACTGCTACTTTGAGAATAAACATTGAAGAAAGAATGTATGATGACCAAAACTGTATGGCAGACCAAACTGACTGTTTCAGGAAATTAGTCTGTTGCTGAATCCCCCTTACGATTGACTATAGAGATTTCTGAAATTATTTTATACTGTTGCAGCAAGTGGTAGTTTCTTCAGCCTGTCTAGCATGTTGTGTGCTTAAGTAAAATAAATAAATAAATCACATCTATAAGCAGCATAGCTGTGCTGGTAAGCATGTACAAGAACATGGTCTACACTACTAGGAGAAATTACTGGTATAAACTTCATTTTTTTAGTAGTGAAGTGTGTTACGGGTAAAGCTTTTGTCTAATTTTTATTATTCTCAGTGAATCCACTGCATCACCGCTTTATCAGCTTGTACTACTTTCAGTTTCAGTCTGTTCTGTGTTCTCTCTGCAGCTATTAGGGGGAGGAAGAGCTCTTCTGCTCATTATTGTTTCTGAAACATATTTTTCTTTCTCTTACTTTACTTTTTGCTGCAACCCTCACTATCTCTATCTTTTAAGGAATATTCTTGACTAATATGAAACAAAAAATAAGTTGTATTCTACCATAGCATATATGTTTGTTGAGGTATTTGAAGGAGTATGTGGTCAGTAATCATTTGTTTGAAAAATAGTATGTTTCCTTGTGAAAGGAGGGCATATAAAACCTCTGAAGACTTAAACCATGCCTTAAGACCATAGGACTCTTGCTTTCTGTTCCCTAGGTGTAGATACTGTGTCATTAGAGAACAGCAATTGCATTTCTCTCCACTATAAAAACTGAGCTGCTCGAAAGCTCTATTCCACCTTTGCAGACAGACATTGGATAAACTTACACAAATATTTATTTGGACTTCTTAAACCATAAGTGGCAGACTGACAAACTGACAGACTCTATTAAAAACAAAAACAAAAAACAAACAAACAAACAAAAACCCTGGTTGATAAGGGTGATAAACCACCTGTTGTGCTTTAACCCGGCTGGCAGCTAAACACCACACAGCCGTTTGCTCACCCTCCCCCCTCCCTCTCTGGGATGGGGGAGAGAAACGGGAAAGTGAAGCCTGTGGGTTGAGATAAAGACAGTTTATTAAGATAGAAAATAATAATAACCATAATAATAATAATATGTACAAACAAGTGATGCACAATGCAATTGTTCACCACCCACTGACCGATCCCCAGCCCAACCCCGAGCAGCCGGCCCCCCACCCTGGCTAGCCACCCCTATATATTGTTCAGCATGACGTCAGATGGTATGGAATACCCCTTTGGCCACTTTGGGTCAGCTGTCCTGGGTCTGTCCCCTCCCAGCTCTTGCTGCACCCCCAGCCTGCCCGCTGACAGGACAGAGCGAGGAGCTGAAAAGTCCTTGGCTTGGTGTAAGCATTGCTCTGCAGCAATTGAAACATCAGCATGTTATCAACACTCTTCTCATCTTAATCCAAAACATAGCACCCTACCAGCTACTAGGAGGAAAAATAACTCTGTCCTAACTGAAACCAGTACAAGTGTCATCAGCAAATTTGCTCAGACACCTCTAGTCCTACATCCAAATCATTTATAACACTGAAGAGGACTGGCCCTAAACTGGAGCCTTGAGGCTTGACTGAGTGACCGTCCACCAGCCAGATGTGGCCCCATTTACCACAACCCATTGAGCCCTGTCCATCAGCCGATTGCTCAGCCATCGGATGATGTTTTTGTCTAGCTGTATGCTGGACATTTTGTCCAGTAGAATCCTATGGGAAACTGTGCCAAAAGATTTACTGAAATCCAAACAGATCACATCAGCTGGTTTCCCTTAATCAATTAGATAGGTGATTTTATCATAAATGGAAATCAAGTTAGTCAAACAGGACCTACCCCTCGTGAACCCATGTTGGCTGGGACCAATGACTGCATTGTCCCCCAGGTGTACTTCAGTAACTCCCAGGATAATCTTCTCCATAATTTTACCAGGTACTGACGCGAGACTGACAGGCCTGTAGTTACCAGGGTCTTCTTTCTTGCACTTCTTGAAAATTGGCACAACATTTTCCAGCTTCCAGTCAACTGGGACCTCTCAAGATTGTTGAAAAATAATTGAGAGAAGTCCCGCTGTGACGTCAGCCAGATCTCTGAGCACCCTGGGATGAATCCCATCCAGACCCATGGACTTGTATGGATCCAGGCAGAGCAGCAAATCCCGCACACGTTCAGGGTTGGTTGGGAGTTTATCATTCCCACTGTCACGGTCCTCCAGCTAAGGGCACCCAGGGTCCCGAAGCCCACCATCAGCATTGAAGATGGAGGCAAAGAAGGCATTAAACGTCTCTGCTTTGCCTATTTCTTCGTCTGTGAGATGACCTTCCCCTTCAAGTAGTGGACCTATGTTTTCTCTGGTCCTCCTTTTTCTGTTCACATATTAAAAAAAAACACTTATTGTCTCCCACAAACCTGGCCTGCTTCAACTCTAATTGGGCTTTGGCCTCACTAATTTTTTCCCTACAAAATCGAACATCATCCCTGTAGTCCTTCCACGTTGCCTGACCATGCTTCCAGCAGCCATGCACTTTCTTTTTGTGCCTAAGCTCCAGAAGAAGATCCCTGGTCAGCCAAGCCAGCCGTCTGCCCTGCCTATTGACTTCCGATACCTTGGAATTGCCTGATCCTGTGCTTTTAGGAGGCAGTGCTTAAAGACTGACCAGCACTGATGAACGCCAACGCCTTCAAAAGCATTTTCCAAAGTTTGATGGTTTTACTCGAGTGGGCAGCCGAGCTCCACCACCATCTCTCTCTCACTCCTCCCCTCCTCAAAGAGGAAGGGGGAGAAAAAGACAACACAAAGAGCTTGAGGTTTGAGATGAGAATGATTTAATTAAAGGGAAAGGGAATGGGGAGAAAAAGAAACAAAAGAAACAACAAGGCCGCGCAGAAGCACAGAGAGAAAGGAAAACAAGTTATTCTCTACTTCCCATCAACAAGCGATGTTTGGCCACGTCCTGGGAAGCAGGGCCTCAAAACACGTACCGGTTGTTCAGGAGGGCCCCTCCCCCACGAGAGTCCCCTTTTATTGCTGTGACATCAGGTGTTATGGAATATCCCTTTGGTTGGTTTAGGTCACCTGCCCTGATGATGTCCCCTCCCCATCAATTGCCCACCCCCAGCCTGCTGGCTCTTGGGGGCTTGGAGGGAGTTCTGATGCTGTGCCAGCACTATGCAGCAATAGACAACACTGGAGTGATACTAGTGCTGTTCCAGCTACGAGTGCAGAGCACAGCACTGTGTGGGCTGCTGCAGGGAAAGGTGACTCCATCCCAGACAGACTCAACACACAAAGGGACCTTGCTAACTAGTTCCCTGAGCAGCCTGAAGTCTGCTCTCCCCATATCCAGGGCTGAAGTTTTGGTGGCAGTTTTCCTCCTGTCATCAAAACTTTTAAACTCAACTACTTCATGGTCACCATGACCAAGACAGCCACCAGTTGCTTCCTCCCCTGCAAGACCCTCTCTGTTCTCCAGCAACAGATCTAGGAGAGCACCTTTCCTATTCAGCTCCCTTAGCACCTGCCCCAAGCAGTTATCATTTAGGTGCTTTAAGAACCTCCTAGACCTGCTTGTGTCAGCTGTGTGATATTCCCAGTTGACGTCTGGCAAGTTGAAGCCCCCCATAAGGACAAGGGCAGTTGAACTTGAGGTATCTCATAGTTCCTCAAAGAATAATTTATTGGCATCATCATCTTGGCCAGGTGATCTGTAATAGACTCCCACAATGACATCCTCTTTATTTGTTCGTCCCCTAATCCTTACCCAGAGGCTCTCAACTTTGCCATTGCCAACTTCAAGTTCCACACAGTCCAGCCCCTCCTGCACATACATTGCCACCCCCCCACGTGGTGATAATTGTACTTATCAGCAAGTAGTGTGTTATGTCTAGTTGTCATTTGTAAGACAACACTTTTTTCCTCCTATAAGTGATTCCGAAAAGGGGACTGAGAAACATCTTAGGTACTGTGGTGTTTTTACACTGCTAGACAGCTAAACTCCAACACAACCACTCTCTCACTCCCCCTCCTCAAAATAATAGAGGGGGAGAAGAAAGTATAATATAAAGAAAAAAAAATGCTCATGGTGCGAATTAAGGATAATTTAATTAAAAGTATGTTTTGGTTTAACCTGGTCGATAGCTAAGCACCACACAGCCGTTTGCTCACCCTCCCCCCTCCCTCTCTGGCATGGGGGAGAGAAATGGGAAAATGATGCCTGTGGGCTGAGATAGAAACAGTTTATTAAGACAGGAAAATAATAATAACAATGATAATAGTACTACTAATAATAATGTGTACAAAACAAGTGATGCACAATGCAATTGCTCACCACCCACTGACCGATGCCCAGCCTATCCCCAAGCAGCCGGCCCCCCACCCCGGCTAGCCACCCCAATATATTGTTTAACATGACGTCGGATGGTATGGAGTACCTCTTTGGCCAGTTTGGGTCAGCTGTCCTGGGTCTGTCCCCTCCCAGCTCCTGCTGCACCCCTAGCCTGCCCGCTGGCAGGACAGAGCAAGAAGCTGAAAAGTCCTTGGCTTAGTATAAGCACTACTCTGCAACAATTAAAAGATCAGTGTGGTATCAACATTATTCTCATCCTAAATCCCAAACACAGCACCCTACCAGCTACTAGGAGGAAAATTAACTCTATCCTAGCTGAAACCAGGACAAGGGAAAAGAAAGAGGGGAAAAAAATAAACAAGCAAAAGGTCACGTGGAAGCACAGAAGGCAGAAAAAATATTCTCTACTTCCTGTCAATGAGCAATGTTTGGCCATTTCCTGGGAAACAAGGCCTCAATACGCATAGAAGTTGTTTGGGGGGACAGACGTCTTCATAATGAGAGCTCCCCCTTCTCCTTCTCCTTTCCCAACTTTTATTTCTGAGTGTGATATCATATGGTATGGAATATCCCTTTGATCGGTTTAGGTCAGCTGCCCTGGTGATGTCCCCTCCCTGTGTCTTGCCCAGCCCCAGCCTACTGACTTTGTGGGGCTTGGAGAGAGTCTTGATGCTGTGTCAGCACAGCTGAGCAATAGACAAAACATTGGTGTGATATCAGGGCTGTTCTAGCTAGAAGTGCAGAGCACAACACTATGTGGGCTGCTGACAGGAAAGTTAACTCCATCCCAGCCAGACCCAGTACATGTACTAAAGCTGAATTTGACAAGAATTTCAGAAGTGATTATAACTTTTTCACTGGCAATATCTGGGCATACATATAATTTGTAGAGGAAATATTAGGCTTAATCTCAGTGCTGCAATACTGTTTTATTCAAAATATGCAGTGACATAGACATTATTTGTGGCTCTAGTATAGTCACAGAGCTATTATGGGAAAATGATGTTGAGCTGTTAATTCCTCTGTATTAGAGTTAATGAAATGATTCATGTAGATGCTATGCCAGCTAATTATAGATACAAGCGTACATGCTGTGGCTCATTAGTATCTCAACAACATTCAACAAGTTAGCTTTTTACCAGTGTTACTATTCACCCTTTGTTATCACTGCCCAAGCAGGACCTGGGAGGGGACAGGCCCAGGACAGCTGACCCAAACTGGCCAAAGTGGTATTCCATACCATATGATATCATGCTGATTTATTAATATGGGGGGGCTGGTCGGAGTGTGGGGGACCGGCTGCTTGGGGATAGGCTGGACATTGGTCAGCGGGTGGTGAGCAACTGCATTGTGCATCACTTGTTTTGTACACATTATTAGTAGTAGCACTATTATCATTGTTATTATTATTATTATCCTTTTGTTTCTGTCCTAATAAACTGTCTTTATCTCAACCCACAAGCTTTCACTTTTTTTCAATTCTCTCCCCCCCATCCCACTGGGGGGGGGGAGGGGGAGCAAACATCTGAGTGGTGCTTCGCTGCCGGCCCTGTTAAACCACAACAGTCAAGGAGATTTATATAAACTGTCAGTCAGGTACCAAGTCTGACCCTCAACAAACCATGAATAGCTATGTTTAAACTAGATACCAGTTTTTGCTTGCTGATCTGGTTTATTCCACATGACCTTAAAAAAGCTATCCTCAAGACAACTAGCTTTCCAAGCTTTGTATTACATATGTGTTTATATGGGCACACATCATGCATTCATGCAAATAAAATCTGCAGCTTTGTAATATTTGCTTAGAAAAAAACCCTATAGTGGTTATTCCATTTATTGGCTGGCATATTTACTATTATCAGCCAGTTCATTTTTGCTGCATTAAATGATCGTGTAATTTTGCAGGACATGGAGAAGAGGAGCAGAATAGAAGAAGCATACAAAAAAAGCTTTGACAGAACTGAGGCTTTCATTTTTTTCCTGATTCTGTCCCCCATCCCAGTGAGGGAGGGGTGAGGGTGAGCAAACAGCTCTGTGATGCCTAGCTGCCAGCTGTGTTAAACAACTGTACTGGGTCTGGCTGGGATGTTAACTTGCCCTGCAGCAGCCCATACAGTGCTACGCTTTGCACTTGTAGCTAAAACACCAGTGGTATCACACTGGTGTTGTGTCTGCTGCTGAGAAGTGCTGGCACAGCATCAGGACTTTCTCTAGCCCTCCTAGGGGGTGGGCGAAAAAGTGAGAAACATCATCAGGGCACCTGACCCAAACCAACCAAAGGGATATTCCATACCATATGATGTCACACTCAGCAATAAAAGGTGGAAAAAGGAAGAAGAGGGGAGGGGTGGGCTCTCGTTGCGAAAACGTCTGTCCTCCTCCTGAACACCGGCTACATGCATTGAGGCCCTGCTTCAAGGACATGGTCAAGCATTGCTCATTTGTGGGAAGTAGAATAATTTTTTTCCCTCTGCACTTCCACATAGCCTTTACTTGTTTTGTTTTGTTATTCCCTTTCCCCCTCCCTCTTCCCCTTTCCCTTTTTTCCCTTTAGTTGAATTGTTTAATTAATAATAATATTTCCTTAATAATATATTTTTCTCTTTATTAAAATTATCCTTATCTCAACCCGTGAGTTGTTCTTTCCTTTACTTCTTCCCCTCCTCATCTGAGGA
>MU014149.1:79032-97089 GCA_011075105.1 Heteronetta atricapilla
GTCTAGGAGCATAAAAATCAGCCTCCTGATGTAACAGGTGTGCATCTTGGTGGAGCAGAGACTCCCGGTGCACCCAGCGCTGTTTTCTTGCCTCTATTCGCTTAATAAATTACAAACTTTAATTTTAATCCTATTTGGGACTCAAGCATTTATCACAGACTGCAACAAAATAGGTTTAATTATTGGTAGTCAGATATTACTGGGTAGACTATTAAGCAGTGAGTCATCCTCAGTCTATATAGTGGCTACCACATTAAAACAAGAACTAACGCTGTCCCTGACAGGCATTAAGTTGGCATCGTGCTGGACTTCTCAGTTAAGTGAATGGGCCTGGAGACTGAATTACCCATTCATCTATACTTCAAGGTGTGTTTCTGGGTTAAGGAAAATTGATCAACAGCATTAAGGATGTTGCATCAATGTAGTAGTAACAATCACTCAAAACTTTTATTCCCCATTAAAAGACTCCACCACAGGTAAATTCAGTTGCATACTGTATGTCTACTGGTAAGCCTTATAATTCTTAACCAAGTCACTGTATTCACAAGCCTAAATGCTTAACACAAAGGATGTACCACTTTGTTATTCCCTTTCAATATATACACTACTATATGTTCTCATATACTATATATTTCATCCCATGCATCTTATCTCTTTTTGATCCTTGCCACAAAAGTGTTTTCAAGAAATGAGTTAGAGATTTAGCTAGAGCCTATACATTTTTTTAATAAAAAAGAAACATCAATAGAACTATATCTTTCCTATTTCACATACCGCTATCACCAAAAGAAACTTCAGGGCAGTAATTAGGATTTGAGAAATAGCTGCAGTGGTTGATATTCTTATTTGCACAGGGCATTAGTTACGTATGTGATAATTAAATTTTCTCACAAATACAAAGATAAGTTTTATACAGGACTCTAATATACTTATTTAAGAATTAGAAACCAGAGATATTCCATTAGGTTAACACTTATACTGTCCTTTTCTATGTAAACTGTGAAGTCACATTCTCAAAATTAGTGTTAAGCAACAGTATTCAACTGTACAAAAATTAAGAACTAAATTACACTTATAAGTGTCAGTATAAAATATCTAGAGTTTCAGGAAATGCACCCCAGGATTGAGTTTAAGTCACAAAAGTCTTCTATGAAGTGCCCATCATTAACATTTTTCAAGCATTGATACCCATTCTTCCATTTTATCCTGTCTATCGAGAGCAGCTTCAACAGCATCAAAGAATTCTTCTTCATTAA
Source organism: Heteronetta atricapilla (assembly GCA_011075105.1). Classification (NCBI taxonomy): domain Eukaryota; kingdom Metazoa; phylum Chordata; class Aves; order Anseriformes; family Anatidae; genus Heteronetta; species Heteronetta atricapilla. Next base: position 80,289 of record MU014149.1, read on the forward strand.
TCAGACTATTAGGACCCTCCTAGAGCATAAGAAATAAAACTAGTTTAAATTTTTGGAGACAAGAGCTCCAGTTAAGTTTAATATTGGAAATATATATGTATATATTATACATATAACTGATAGAAGGAAATTCCTCCACAGACCTCAAATATTTTCACCAATATTCTTAGATTACAATTCAACTGAAAACCCTATTTGTTAAAGGAAGTTATTCCCTCTAACTACAATTTAGTGGTAGTTATATAAACAAGTAAAAACAAACAATCAGGAATCTGAGGACTGAAGTAGTGGCAATACACTTTGACATCAGATTTAAGCTTTTATTAACATATTTCCTCTTAAAAGTGTTTACAGTGTGTCAGAAAAGTAAGCATATTATCATAATTGTGCAGTTAGACTTCTTCTGAGTATTCATTCCAGTGTCTTAGGGTACATTTCAGATATGTACTCAAAACATAACAATACAAGATAAAATCCCGGGGATCTCTTGAGAATTCTTGGAAAGAACAGTTTAGCACTAAACAGCAGGTAGAGTTGAGTCAACTATTAAAAACGTAAGTCTAAATACACAAAATGGTAATTTAAGAAGACTAGGTTTGCTGCTTTTATTGTATTGTAAAACAAACCAGTGTAGCAAATTTCATAAAACTACAACAGGGATATCTGGGAGAAGCAGCTGGGTTCATAACCAGGTAGACAAAATCCAACTTCCTATCCATCTTCTTCTTTTACATTGTATGCCTATATCATAGCAGAGAACCTAAGCACAACTATCTTTTAAATATCTCAACGCATTACTACTATTTCTCAGGCTATGATTTGTAAACAGAAACAAGTGCTTGATTAACCTACACGAGAGGGTCAAGTTCTTGCAAATTACAGAAACTGCAATATAGATACATTAGCTTAAACTACCTTCTGAAGAAGAATATATCTTAGAATTTTACTAAATACCTGAGGAGGAAGCTGCTGAAATATGCAATTTGACAGCTGAAGCAGGACTTAAAATGATTTAATTTATGAACACATTTTAGTGTTCATAAAGTGAACATAGTGTTCATAAGTGAACATTTTAGTGTTCATAAGTGGCAGCGACAAGTTAAAAATCATTTTAAGTTAAACTTCAGATTCTAGGACTACCTCTGTAGTCAGGGTTTTCATATTTGCATTACAGAATTTCTAGGTTGGAAGAGACCTCAAGATCATCGAGTCCAACCTCTAACCTAACCCTAACAGTCCCCACTAAACCATATCCCTAAGCTCTACATCTAAAAAATTACATACTATACAGCTAACCCATTAAAAAGCAAACATACAAAACTATTGCATATGGGTAGAGCAACTGTACAAAGAAAAAAAATCACAAGTAATCAGAAATATTTGTAAGAAAAATGCTCTAGACAAAAGCAGAACAAGAAAATCTGGGGTAAAGACAGACCTCTATTCTCAAGAAGTTAAGGACTGATATTCTTAATCCAGTTTCCGTTTCCAAGGTAGAAAAATAAAAGTGGTATGAACACCTAACACCTTGATTTACAAACACACACACACATACTTTTGAGAAACAAACCACTCTTTAGACGCCTTAGCATTTTTAAAATTATCCAAGCAGAATTTCTACCTCGTAGTCCGGCCCTCCAAAGTAGGACTTTTTATTCAGTTCTGTCAAAGCTTTTTTGTATGCTTCTTCTATTCTGCTCCTCTTCTCCATGTCCTGCAAAATTACACGATCATTTAATGCAGCAAAAATGAACTGGCTGATAATAGTAAATATGCCAGCCAATAAATGGAATAACCACTATAGGGTTTTTTTCTAAGCAAATATTACAAAGCTGCAGATTTTATTTGCATGAATGCATGATGTGTGCCCATATAAACACATATGTAATACAAAGCTTGGAAAGCTAGTTGTCTTGAGGATAGCTTTTTTAAGGTCATGTGGAATAAACCAGATCAGCAAGCAAAAACTGGTATCTAGTTTAAACATAGCTATTCATGGTTTGTTGAGGGTCAGACTTGGTACCTGACTGACAGTTTATATAACTATATAAAGTTAAAGTCGGGGTGCCAGGAGGAGCTGTGCTTCAGTACCGACCACTTCTGAAGCAGGAACTATCTCCCATTTAATTTGTTCAAAGGCTTGTTGTTGCTTGGGGCCCCATTTGAAATCATTCTTCTTATGGGTTCCTTGATAGAGCGGGCTTACAATCAGACTGTAATTTGGAATGTGCATTCTCCAAAACCCCACGACACCTAGGAAAGTTTGTGTTTCTTTTTTGCTAGTTGGTGGAGACATAGCTGTTATTTTGTTGATCACATCCACTGGGATCTGATGACGTGATGTCCATCTTGTTATTTTATTCCTAAAAAATGGATCTCTTGTGCAGGTCACAGAATCACAGAATTGTAGGGGTTGGAAGGGACCTCAAGAGATCATCGGGTCCAACCCCACTGCCAAAGCAGTTTCCCTAGAGCAGGTTGCCCAGGTAGGCGTCCAGACGGGCCTTGGATATCTCCGGAGAAGGAGACTCAACAATCTCCCTGGGCAGCCTGTTCCAGTGCTCTGTCACCCTTACCGTGAAGAAGTTCTTCCGCATGTTGGTGCAGAACTTCATGTGATCCATTTTTGGCCATTGCCCCTTGTACTGTCCCCACAAACCACTGAAAAGAGGGTGGCCAAACCCCTCTGTCTCCCACAGTTAAGATATTTGTAAACATTAATAAGATCCCCTCTCAGTCTTCTCAAGGCTGAACAGACCCAGGTCTCTCAGCCTTTCCTTATAGGGAAGATGCTCCAGGTCCCATATCATCTCTGTGGCCCTCTGCTGGACTCTTTCCAGGAGATCCCTGTCTTTTTTGTACCAGGGAGCCCAGAACTGGACACAGTACTCCAGGTGAGGCCTGACCAGGGCAGAGTAGAGGGGGAGGATCACCTCCCTTGATGTGCTGGCCATGCTCCTTTTAATGCATGTCAGGATCCCGTTGGCCTTCTTGGCCACCAGGGCACACTGCTGGCTCATAGTCAACCTGTTGTCCACCAGGACCCCCAGGTCCTTCTCCACAGAGCTCCTCTCCAGCAGGTCGTCCCCCAGCCTGAACTGATACATGCAGTTGTTCCTTCCCAGGTGCAGGAATCTACACTTGCTCTTGTTAAACCTCATTTGGTTTCTTCAAGGTCCTTTGGTCCAAGGTCCAAGGTTTCTTCAAGTCCTTTGACTTTATTTTGTTTTATGGCAAAAACAGCATTTGGGTCAGCTGTCCTGGGTCTGTCCCCTCCCAGGTCCTGCTGCACGCTCAGCCTGCCCGCTGGCAAGACAGAGCGAGAAGGTGAAAAGTCCTTGGCTTGGTGTCAGCACTGCTCTGCAACAATTAAAACATCAGTGTGTTATCAACATTATTCTCATCCTAAATCCCAAACACAGCACCCTACCAGCTACTAGGATGAAAATTAACTCTATCCTAGCTGAAACCAGGACAATCATTTAGGTTGGAAAAGACCTTCAAGATCATGAAGTCTAACCATCAATCTGACCTACCAAATCCCATCACAAAACCACGTCCCTTAGTGCCATGTATAGAACTATAGATATGGAATTTGTTAAACTTCCAGCGTACACAGTTCTGCCTTGATTCTGTTAGATAGTAGCAATTATTGTTTTCTTTGGATTTTTTTTCTGTGCTTGTCTATGCCATTGCCTGCTTATGATGGAAAAGTTGCTGATATTTGTAAATACTGATACTTTATTCTTTAAATGCTTCCTTACTTTCTTTTCACAGTACTTGAAGTAATTCACTTCTAATATGTATTAAGAAAACAGAAATCTGAGACGCAGGCATTTCATTTTATCCCTTTCCCTATTCACCACTTATCTTTCATTTCATTTGCCTTTACATTACATTGATATTGTGCTAGAAAGCAAACTCTCTGAAACACAGCTTCTGGAGTATCTTAGATTTATAGCAAATTAAAATGTTAGCAGTCAAGTATGCTGAAACAAACTTAGTTTGAGGCTTACAAGCCTTTCATTTTTTTGGCAGCTGAACAATTGCTGTATCCGTGCCAAAATAAATATCGCTATGATTTGTCAAACACTAGTAAGCCCACCAGAAGGGAACAAGGAAATAAGCAGGGACAATATCCTGTGCAAGATTACATATGTAGCTAATGGTAAGTCTACATTTTTTTCATTGTGAAGCTTTATAATCTAGTCTGCATATTTTTTATGTTTCTTTAACTGATAGAATCCTCGGTATTGACTGCAAAGTTATCAAAGCCAAACTGTATTGTTACTGTACCCAGTATTTAGCAGTTGTATTGAGTTTATGTGGCAAGGTTTTGGTAGAAGGGGGGGCTGCAGGGATGGTCTCTGTGAGAAGAGTCCAGAAGCTGCCCCATGTTAGATAAGGGCCAGTTTCAGATGACTTCAAAGGGATCTGCCACTGCCTAGAGCCAAGCCAATAAGCCATGTTGTTTGCACCTCTGTGAGAGCATATTTAAAAAAGGGAAAAACTGCTGTGCAACAGCATCTGGGAGAGCAAGGAGTGAGAAAGAGCCCTGCAGACACCAAGGTCAGTGAAGAAGGAGGGGGAGGTGCCGGAGCAGAAGTTCCCCTGCGGTCTGTGGAGAGGACCATGGTGAAGCAGGTTGTTCCCCTGCAGCCCATGGTGTACCATGGTGGAGCAGATTTCCACGCTGGAGCCCATGGAGGAGCTCACAGTAGAGCAGGTGGATCTGGCCTGAAGGAGGCTGCGGCCTGTGGAGAACCCCTGCCGGGGCAGACTCAGGGACAGATCTGTAGCCTGTGGAGAGGAGCCCACACAGGAGCAGGTGATCTGACAAGAGCTGCCACCCGTAGGGAAACGCTTGTTGGAGCAGTTCTTGAAGAGCTGCTGCCTGTGGGAAGCTCACGTAGGATCAGTTCAGGAAGGATTGTATCCCGTGGGAGGGACCCCACGTTGGAGCAGGGGAAGTGACTGTGAAGGAGCAGAGGAAACGAAGCATTATGGACTGACTGCAGACCCCATTCCCCTTTCCCCTGCATTGTTTGGGGGGAAGACATAGAAGAGGGTGGATGGGGGGAAGGTGTTTTTAGTTTGCTTTTAGTTTCTCATTGCTCTAGTCTGTTAGTAATAGACAATAAATTATTTTAATCTCCCTATGCTGACCCTGTTTTGCCCATGATAATTGTTGAGTGATCTCCCTGTCCTTATCTCAACCTGTGAGCCCTTTTTTCCTGTTTGTCATATTTTCTCCACCTTTCCCTTTGAGGAAGGGGAGTAAGAGAGTGGTTGTGGTAGGGTTCAGCTGCCCAGCTGGGTAAAACCACCACAGCAGTGTATTATAGTATTGGAACCACATACCTATTAGCTCATTTCCTGCAGCTACAAAACACTTCAAGAGTAGCTCACCCAGTTATTATTTTTAACCACTTAATGCATGTCTTGCAGAAGAACCAAATACTGAAAAATGAGTAAATCTTTGCCATATAGGAGTGTTGTAATTTGTGTTAAATCCTGTACAAATAATAGTATATGCTGCTAACCTCTGGGCTAAGCTGCTTTGCTTCCTGTTCAGAAGTTTCTCCTTTTTATTTAAAAGAAATACTTTTTTGTTGAGAATTTCTGAAGTATAATTATATAGGAAGTTGCAGCCTTTTCAGCAAAATACTTGACCTGTGAATTTAAGCATATTTTCAAGTACTTCAAAAATAATTTGTAAGACATTGGCTATGTAGCAGCTCTGAAGGCAAATGCAGTAGTTATTGAAAAGTTAAGACTTTTCTTCATTTTTTAAAATATGTAACTCAAGTCTCTTTCTGTTGTTTCTTGGAAGGCCTTAGAGAATATAATTTTCTATTCCCCAAAGACTTGCAACACCTTATTTTTGATGTTTTCTACATAGTGGCATCATAGCACTGGACTGAACTTGAGGATTTAGAGTAGGAGGTGCTACAACACAATCTGTAATGGCCTAAAAGAATTCTGCTGATGATTATTAATTGCTGTTCAGATTTGCAGGAATACAAACTTATAATTTATTTTCCAGCTTGTAGAGGATTTGTTGTATTTCATTGTCTGTCTTCCTGTCTACCTCTAGTGAATCCAGGAGGATGGGCACCAGCATCAGCGTTACGGGCAGTGGCAAAACGGGAATATCCCAAATTCTTGAAGCGTTTTACATCATATGTGCAAGAGAAAACAGCACGAAAGTCTATTTTATTCTAGTATTAGCAGGTATACACTCATTTTTCTTTCTTGATTCAGTTGTAAATCTTAAAGGCTAAACTATGCAATCTAGAAATGTCTTATTGTGATTAGCACGAATCCAGTGCTTAGTTTTAATATATGTATGCAATATACTTTTTAAAATTTTCATGTAACTCATGTATTGTTTGCATGTGAAAAGGGCTGTGCAAGTTATCAAGCATTAGTTTTTGTAGATTTACACTAGTTCATCTTGCAAGCTTTCACATGTATGTCAAACTTACGTGGCCACTCGCCGAGGTGATCGGCTCCGGGGCAGATGTGTTCTGTAGCGGAGCGGGGGATCGAGGCGGGCAGGGCTTTTTTTTCGGCATCAAGACCACTCGAAGGAGCCGAGGGAGCCGCCAGGACCCGGCAGCGGCTGACGACGCGTAGGCGGAGCCAGCAGCGCCCCCTCCCCTGACGTTCAAAAGCAGCCCCTAGGGAGCGCGGCAACCAGGACGGGCAAACAGGGCGTGGTGCGCCAGAAGGACGTGGCGCGGCAGGCAGTTTGCGTGGCATTCACACAAGCAGGGCGAGCAGGGAGGGTCCCTATCCGCTCTTTTGCAGTGGTCTTTCCCAATGGTGTTTGTAACCTGCTCGTGAAGAGTCCGGCCATGGTATCCACCAGGCAGAAAACCATGGCCTCCACATCTCTTGCGGCCTCTCCAGCCACAGTCACCGATGTGGCTACTCAGAAAGAGGGCTCAGGGAAACACGCGGCTATCCAGGTTTTGGGCTGCAGGGTGTGCCCAAGTCTTCTGTCGGTATCCGACAGCAGCAGCAGTGGGTATGCCTGTGGGAGGTGTGCCCAGGTTGAAGAATTGCTCAGCCTGGTGGCGGAGCTTTGGGAGGAGGTGAGTAGGCTCAGGAGCATCAGGGAATCGGAGAGGGAAATTGGCTGGTGGAAACATACTCTACCCTCCCTGAGACAGACTCACGAGCCTGCCACAGAACAAGTGTCTCCTGCTACGCAGAAGACAAAAGTTCCCCCATCCCGCCAGGCAGTAGGAGGGGATCTAGGCCAAGGGGGGGAATGGAGGGAGGTTCCTGCTCGGGGTGGTAGGTGAGCCCTGTCCCTGTCCACCTCACCTTCCCATCTACCCTTATGTAAGAGGTATGAAGCTCTAGAACATGACAGTCAAAACAACGTTGTAGACGAAAGCCCATCCCTGGTGGAGAGGGTGCCTAAGGCAAGGCAACCTACCCCTCGCATTGCTACATCTTCTCTCGAGAAAGAAAGAAGGGTTATCGTCAAGGGGGACTCCCTTTTGAAAGGGACAGAGGGCCCAATATGCTGAATAGACCCAACCAACAGGGAAGTTTGTTGCCTCCCTGGGCTCGGGTGAGAGACATTGCTAAGAAAGTCACTCACCTAGTACGGCCCACCGACTACTACCTGCTACTGGTCTTTCAGGCTGGTAATGACGAGGTAGCAAGAAGTCCGAGAGGGATCAAAAGGGACTTCAGGGCTTTAGGGCAACTAGTCAAAGGTTCAGGGGCACAGGTTGTGTTTGCCTCTGTCCTTCCAATAGGAGGGGATCAGTGTTGATAAGCAGACTTGTCACATTAATACGTGGCTTCGAGACTGGTGCAACTGGCAGAACTTTGGTTTTGTCGATCATGGGAAGGTCTACGCGACACCGGGTCTGCTGGCACCAGATGGGATGCGCCTCTCTCAGAGGGGGAAAAGGATTTTTGCTCAGGAGCTGGTGGGGCTGATAGACAGAGCTTTAAACTAGAGTCAAAGAGGGAAAGGGATAAAACCCTAAAGCTGGTGATAAGCTAACGGATGGTGCACTAGAATCAGAGGGACTGTGTGCTAGTGAGGTCCTTTGGTCTGCTCCACAAGGTGCTGCATGCAGGGAGGTGCATTTGAAGTGCTTCTACACAAACACACACAGGATGAGGAATAAAATGGATGAGCTAGAAGTCACGGCCCAGTCCCACAGCTACAACATCATTGGCATAAGCGAAACCTGGTGGGATGAGTCCTGTGGCTGGTGTGTTGCAATAGATGGTTACAGGCTCTTCAGGAGGAACAGGCAGGGTACGTGAGGTGGGGGGGTGGCGACGTACGTGAAGCATGGGCTGGACAGTGTGGAAATTGAAGTTGGCAATGGCAAAGTTGAGAGATTCTGGGTAAGGATTAAGGAATAAACAAACAAAGGGGATGTCGTTGTGGGAGTGTATTACAGACCACCCAGCCAGGACAATAACACCAATGAATTATTCTTTGCCAAACTGAGAGATGCCTGAAGATCAACTGCCCTTGTCCTTATGGGGGATTTCAACTTGCAAGACATTAACTGGGATCACCACACGGCCGACACGAGCAAGTCCAGGTGATTCCTAAAGCACCTAGATAATAACTTCTTGGTGCAGGTGCTAAGGGAGCCAACTAGGAAAGGTGCCCTCCTAGATCTGTTGCTGGAGAACAGAGAGGGTCTTGTGGGAGACGTGTTAGTTGACGGCCGTCTTGGCTATAGTGACCATGAAGTAGTTGAGTTTAAAAGTTTTGGTGACAGAAGGAAAACTGCCACCAAAACGTCAGCCCTGGATATGGGGAGAGCAGACTTCAGGCTGCTCAGGGAACTAGTCAGCAAGTTCCCCTTGGAAACTGCTTTTGAAGGCGTTGGCGTCCATCAGTGCTGGTCAGTCTTTAAGCACTGCCTCCTAAAAGCACAGGATCAGGCAATTCAAAAATATTGGAAGTCAAGCATGTGGCATGACCCCCATGGCCACACTCCCACAAAGCAGGTGGGGCAGAAGGCCAGCCTAGCTGACCAGGGATCTTCTTCTGTAGCTTAGGCGAAAAAAGAAAATGTACGGCTGCTGGAAGGAGGGTCAGGCGATGTAGAAGGAATACAGGGACACTGTTCGCGTTTGTAGTGAGAAAATCCATGTGGCCAAAGCCCAATTAGAGTTGAAGCTGTCCAGGTCTGTGGGAGACAATAATTTTTTTTTAGGTATGTGAACAGAAAAAGGAGGGCCAAAGAAAACATAAGTCCGCTACTTGATGGGGAAGGTCACCTCACAGACGAGGACATAGGCCAAGCGGAGATGTTTAATGCCTTCTTTGCCTCCGTCTTCAATGCTGATGGTGGGCTTCGGAACCCTGGGTGCCCTGAGCTGGAGGACTGTCGGAATGGGAGTGACCCAGAGTAACGATGCAACCTCGATGCGAGTATAATCGTTCTCCGTTTAATGAGTGTTCTAGCAAGGTATATATATGCTACCATTACAGCATGCGCAGACAATAACTTATAATTGGTCTAACTTCTATGCACACATCTCTAGCACTAATATAATTGGTACAATGGTGCCGTCGCTCCTCCCGAACATAGTTCCGCATATTTTAGCTATAACATCACTCAAGGTTATCAGCCCTGGGCCTACATTATCTTCACAGTACTTCAAGGCCTGAGTTGCGCACTTTAATTAAATCATGCCCCTTCTCATTTAAACATAGCTCCACAGAGGACTATGACGGTTGGAATGACAAACTCCCAACCAAACCTGAATGTATGTGGGATTTGCTGCTCCGCCTGGATCCATACAAGTCCATGGGTCTGGATGGGATTCATCCCAGGGTGCTCAGAGAGCTGGCTGACGTCACAGTGGGGCCTCTCTCAATTATTTTTCAATGATCTTGGGAATCTGGATAGGTCCCAGTTGACTGGAAGCTGGAAAATGTTGTGCCAGTTTTCAAGAAGGGCAAGAAAGAAGACCCTGGTAACTACAGGCCTGTCAGTCTCATGTCAGTGCCTGGTAAAATTATGGAGAAGATTATCCTGGGAGTTATTGAAGTGCACATGGGGGACAATGTAGTAATTGGTCCCAGCCAACATGGGTTCACGAGGGGTAGGTCCTGCCTAACAAATTTGATTTCCTTTTATGATAAGATCACCCATCTAGCTGATCAATGGAAACCAGCTGATGTGATGTTTTTGGACTTCAGTAAAGCTTTTGACACAGTTTCCCATAGTATCCTACTGGACAAAATGTCCAGCATACAGCTAGACAAAAACATCATCCGATGGATGAGCAATTGGCTGATGGGTAGGGCTCAAAGGGCCACATCTGGATGGCAGATAGTCACTAGTGGGGTCCCTCAAGGCTCCAGTTTAGGGCCAGTCCTCTTCAATGTTTTTATAAACTATTTGGATGTAGGACTGTTGTGATTTAACAGTCCTTGTCCTAGAAGGTGTTTTGAGCAAATTTGCTGACGACACCAAACTTGGAGGAGTTGTAGACTGGGCTGAGGGTGGAACGGCCCTGCAGAGAGATCTGGACAGATTGGAGAGCTGGACAATCACCAACCGTGTGAAGTTTACCAAGAGCAAGTGCCGGGTCCTGCACCTGGGACGGGGCAACCCTGGCTATACATACAGACTGGGCAACGAGACGCTAGAGATCAGCCCTGCAGAGAGTGATTTGGGGCCTGTGGTTGACATCAAGCTGAATATGAGCCAGCAGTGTGCCCTGGCAGCCAGGAGGGCCAACCGTATCTTGGGGTGCATCAAGCACGGCTTTGCTAGTCGGTTGAGGGAAGTGATTGTCCCGCTCTACTCTGCGCTGATGCGGCTTCACCTCGAGTACTGTGTACAGTTCTAGCACCACAGTACAAAAGGATGTGAAACTGTTGGGAAGTGTCCAGAGGAGGGCTACAAAGATGGTGAAGGGCCTAGAGGGGAAGACATATGAGGAGCGGCTGAGGTCACTTGGCCTGTTCAGTCTGGAAAAGAGGAGGCTGAGGGGGGACCTCAGTGCAGTCTGCAGCTTCCTCATGAGGGGGCCGGAGGGGCAGGCGCCGACCTGTTCTCCTTAATCACCAGTGATAGGACCCATGGGAATGGTGTCAAGCTGCGACAGGGGAGGTTTAGGCTGGACATCAGGAAGAGGTTCTTCACCAAGAGGGTGGTCGCACACTGGAACAGGCTCCCCAGGGAAGTAGTCACTGCACCAAGCCTGTCTGAATTTAAGAAGCGTTTGGACTGTGCTCTTTGTCTCATGGTTTAAAATTTTGGGTAGACCTGTGTGGTGCCAGGAGTTGGACTCGAAGATCCTTATGCGTTCCTTCCAACTCAGGATATTCTTTGATTCTATGAATTCCAAAGTTGTGCGGGATCTTTTCCTCCAGCTGAATGCATATAAGTCTCTGGGGCCCAATGGGATTCATCACAGGGCACTCAGAGAGTTGGCTGATGTCTTCACGAGACCTCTCTCAATTATTTTTAAACAGCTGTGGAAATCTGGAGAGGTCCCAGTCAGCTGGAAGGTGGCAAATTTTGTCCCGATTTTCAAGGACAAGAAAGAACTTTATTTTTATCGAGGACCTCATGCAGATTGACTGCAGCAAGGGCTCCTGGCAGGGAGGCAGACTGAGCCTCCTTGTGGGATAGTGTGGGATAGATGAGTGGACAGTAAGGTGGGTTGAGAACTGGCTGACTGGCCGAGCTCAGAGGGTGGTGATCGGCGGCGCAGAGTCGAGCTGGAGATCTGTGAATAGCGGTGTACCCCAGGGGTCAGTGCTGGGTCCGGTCTGTGAAGACCCTGGTAATTGCAGGCCTGTCAGTCTCACTTCAGTGCCTGGTAAAATTATGGAGAAGATTATTCTGAAAAACACTTGAAAGACAACGCAGTCATGGGACACAGCCAACACAGGCTAACAAAGGAACAGCCCTGTTTAACAAACTTAATTTCCTTTTATGACAAGGTCACCCACGTAGTTGACCAAGGGAAGCCAGTTGATGTGATCTTTTTGGATTTCAGCAAAGCTTTCGATACTGTTTCTCACAGTATTCTTCTGAACAAAATGTTCAGTTTACAGCTAGACAAATACATAAAAAGACAGGTTAACGTTTGGTAGATGGGTTGGGCTCAAAGGCTTATAGTAAATGGGGTTACATCAGGCTGGCAGCCAGCCTGATGGCGCCTTTTGGCGCCCAATGTGGGGCACGAAGGGTTGAGATAACAACAATCTGACCAGAGTATGTTAAACTAAAATTGGTATAAGTATTAGAGCTGCTTAATAGTTGCTAATCAGAATGTTGATTGCTTTAATCTCAAGTCTGCTGTGGCTGTATTCCAAACTGAGTTTTATAGGATGTTACTTTCTTTATGTGATCCCTGTTGTGCTGTTTATCCTTTCCAGGCCCTGGTTTAAGATCGTTATGGTACTGTGCGGTGTAACAATAGCTTATGATATGATGAAATATCTGGCCATGACTCTAACTTGGTATTTGTACTCAACACTGTCGTCGACTTTGTACTTTGGAAACTATATCTCGGAAACCATTAACAATTACACCTACTGCCTTTTTTCATCAGGGAGCCAGTCTGTGGAGGGGACAGGGGAATATATTTTTCCCTACTTGTTCACTCTCCCTTACTCCTTCATCACCCTCTTATCCCCTGAGATAGTTACGATAACTCTCCAAGATGTTGAATATTCTTGGGATACGCAGACCAGCATGTTGTTGTTGTTATGTCTCTTGAATGTGCTTCAGGTTTTGTTTAAGGTTAAACAACTACTTAGGCATCTCATCCAGTGATCTGTCCTGAGGCAGATCTCTGCTGGAGCTCCTGCTCCAGCCCCTGCAGCCGCTCCTGCTCCAGCCCCTGCAGCCGCTCCAGCTCCTGTGGCTGGGCCAGAGAAACGAACTGTTGCGGTGCAAGTTGGCCCTGCAGAGTGTATTCCAACCCCTGTGGCAGACTCTGTGGCTGAGTCAGAGAAACGACCTGTAGCACTACAAGTTTCCCTGTAGACAAGGTGAAAAAATGGTATAGAGACTCAGGTCGTTTAGAACGCAGAGAGTCTAGGTATGGAGAAGACAAGGCTGGGCCATCAGGGATGCAGGACGATGAAGCTGGGGATGTTGAAAAAACAACACTAGTTTCCCGAAGCCTACAAGAGATGCGAAAAGATTTTGGTCGCTACATAGGTGAGCAGCTTGTCACCTGGCTGCTCCGGTGCTGGGATACCAGAGCCAATTGTGTGGATATAGATGGCAGGGAAGCCAGTCGACTGGGATCCCTTCCTAGAGATGCAGGCATTGACAAAACACTTGGAGAAGGAGTACGTTCTTACAGCCTCTGGAGGTGTATCCTGTACGGTGTAAGGGAAAGGTATCCCTACAAGGAAGAACTTGTATGTCTGCCAGGCAAGTGGACTGCTATGGAGAAGGGAATCCAGTACCTGAGGGAATTAGCCGTACGGGAGGTGATTTATGCTGACCCAGACAATGGACAAATACCCGTAGATCCAGATGAAGTCAAGTGTACACGACCCATGTGGCGGAAGTTTGTACGGAGTACACCATCATCATATGCCAGCTCATTGGCAATAATGGCCTGGAAAGAGGATGAGGAACCCTCAGTGGGTGATGTGGTTAAATACCTCCGGCAGTATGAAGAAAATCTCTCCTCTTCCCTACAGGCCTGCGTCTCGGCTGTGGAGAAACTTTCTGAAAAGGTCCAGCAACTTAAAGAGAGATTATTTTCCTCCCCACCTGAACGAACCAGAGTCTCAGCTATTAGGGGTAAGCGCTCATCCGTACAAGGAAGACAGAATCACAGAATTTCTAGGTTGGAAGAGACCTCAAGATCATCAAGTCCAACCTCTAAACTAACACTAACAGTCCCCACTAAACCATATCCCTAAGCTCTACATCTAAACGTCTTTTAAAGACTTCCAGGGATGGTGACTCCACCACCTCCCTGCGCAGCCTGTTCCAGTGCCTAACAACCCTTTCAGTAAAGAAGTTCTTCCTAACATCTAACCTAAAACTCCCCTGGCGCAACTTAAGCCCATTCCCCCTCGTCCTGTCACCAGGCACGTGGGAGAACAGGCCAACCCCCACCTCACTACAGCCACCTTTAAGGTATCTGTAGAGAGCGATAAGGTCGCCCCTGAGCCTCCTCTTCTCCAGGCTGAACAAGCCCAGCTCCCTCAGCCGCTCCTCGTAGGACTTGTTCTCCAGGCCGCTCACCAGCTTCGTCGCCCTTCTCTGGACCCGCTCAAGCACCTCGATGTCCTTCTTGTAGCGAGGGGCCCAAAACTGAACACAGTACTCGAGGTGTGGCCTCACCAGTGCCGAGTACAGGGGGACAATCACCTCCCTAGCCCTGCTGGTCACACTGTTTCTTATACAGGCCAGGATGCTGTTGGCCTTCTTGGCCACCTGAGTACACTGCTGGCTCATATTCAGCCGACTGTCCACCATCACTCCCAGGTCCTTCTCTGCCTGGCAGCTCTCCAACCACTCATCTCCCAGCCTGTAGCTCTGCTTGGGGTTATTGCGCCCCAGGTGCAGGACCCGGCACTTGGCCTTGTTGAACTTCATGTAGTTGACCTCAGCCCATCGGTGCAGCCTATCCAGATCCTCCTGCAGAGCTTTCCTATCCTTGAGCAGATCGACACACGCACATAGCTTGGTGTCATCTGCAAACTTACTGAGGGTGCACTCAATGCCCTCGTCCAGATCATTGATGAAGATATTAAAGAGGACCGGCCCCAGCACCGAGCCCTGGGGAACGCCACTAGTGACTGGCCTCCAACTGGATTTGACTCCATTTACCACGACTCTTTGGGCCCGGCCGTCCAGCCAGTTTCTAACCCAACGAAGCGTGCGCCAGTCCAAGCCAAGAGCAGCCAGTTTCTTGAGGAGAATGCTGTGGGAAACGGTGTCAAAAGCCTTGCTGAAGTCAAGGTAGACCACATCCACAGCCTTTCCCTCGTCCACCCAGTGCGTCACTTTGTCATAGAAGAAGATCAGGTTCGTCAAGCAGGACCTGCCCTTCATAAACCCATGCTGACTGGGCCTGATCGCCTGCTTGCCCTGCAAGTGCTGTGTGATGACTCTCAAGAGGATCTGCTCCATGAGCTTCCCTGGCACTGAGGTCAAACTGACAGGCCTGTAGTTTCCCGGGTCAGTCCTCCAGCCCTTCTTGTAGATGGGCGTCACGTTTGCTAGCCGCCAGTCAACTGGGACCTCCCCCGATAGCCAGGACTGTTGATAAATGATGGAAAGCGGCTTGGCCAGCTCCTCTGCCAGTTCTTTCAGTACCCTTGGGTGGATCCCATCCGGCCCCATCGACTTGCGCACATCCAAGTGCTGTACCAGGTCACCAACCATTTCTTCATGGATAGTGAGGGCCACATCTCTCTCCCCATCCCCTTCCACCAGTTCAGGGTACTGGGTATCCAGAGAATAACCGGTATTGCCGCTAAAGACTGAGGCAAAGGATGCAACATACAGATGGGCTCGTGATCAAGGGGTGGACCTAACCATGGACACTATAGCACAGGTTATTCATGATTGTGAAATGTGCTGCAATCAAGCAAGCCAAACGGTCAAAGCCTCTTTGGTATGGAGGACGATGGCTGAAATATAAATATGGAGAGGCCTGGCAGATTGATTACATCACATTCCCTCACACCCGCAACGGCAAGCGCCATGTACTTACAATGGTGGAAGCAACCATCGGATGGCTGGAAACATATCCTGTGCCCCATGCCACCGCCTGAAACACTATCCTGGGCCTTGAAAAGCAAGTCCTATGGCGACATGGCACCCCAGAAAGAATTGAGTCAGACAATGGGACTCATTTCCGAAACAACCTTATAGACACTTGGGCCACAGAACGTGGTATTGAGTGGGTGTATCACATTCCCTATCATGCACCAGCCTCCGGTAAAGTTGAGCGATACAATGGACTGTTAAAGACTACACTGAAAGCAATGGGTGCTGGGACATTCAGAAATTGGGATACACATTTGGCAAAGGCCACCTGGTTAGTCAATACTAGTCAATACAATTAGTCGATACAATCAAACCTGCTACGTACAGTAGAAGAGGACAAAGTTCCTGTAGTGCATGTAAGAAACATGCTGGGTAAAACAGTCTGGGCTACTCCTGCCCCAGGAAAAGGCAAACCCATTCATGGAACTGTTTTTGCTCAAGGACCTGGATGCACTTGGTGGGTAATGCAAAAGAATGGGGAGGTCCGTTGTGTACCTCAAGGGGATTTAATACTGGGTGAGAATAGCCCATGAGTTGAGTTGTATTATATTAATTATTATTGTCCTGGTTTCAGTTAGGACAGAGTTATTTTTCCTCCTAGTAGCTGGTAGGGTGCTATGTTTTGGATTAGGATGAGAAGAGTGTTGATAACATGCTGATGTTTTAATTGCTGCAGAGCAATGCTTACACTAAGCCAAGGACTTTTCATCTCCTCGCTCTGTCCTGCCAGTGGGCAGGCTGGGGGGGCAGCAAGAGCTGGGAGGGGACAGCCCCAGGACAGTTGACTCAAAGTGGCCAAAGGTGTATTCCATACCATCTGTGAAAAGTATTAATATGATTCGTGTTGTGTATGAAACAATGCTAGGCCAGAGAGGGAGGGGGGAGGGTGAGCGAACGGCTGTGTGGTGTTTAGCTGCCGGCCGGGTTAAACCACAACAGGGAGTTGAAGGACGACCGAAGGACAAAGCCTGGGAGGAAGACTATGAGCCTTCAGCACAAGAGACCCCCAGAAAGACCACCAGAGACTGATA
>MU014149.1:97099-115723 GCA_011075105.1 Heteronetta atricapilla
CCCCAGAAAGACCACCAGAGACTGATACGCATGCGTCCGGAGAGGGTCCGGATTCTGGGAACTAATTATAATAACCCTGCCTTTTCTAGGAATAGTGATCAATATGTATTAGTCTAGGAGCATAAAAATCAGCCACCTGATGTAACAGGTGTGCGTCTTGGTGGAGCAGAGACTCCCAGCGCACCCAGCACTGTTTGCTTGCCTCTATTCGCTTAATAAATTACAAACTTTAATTAGAATCCTATTTGGGACTCAGTCATTTATCACAACTGAGAGGGTGGTTGGGCTCTGGAACAGGCTCCCCAGGGAACTGGTCATAGCAGTAAGCCTGCTGGAATTCAAGAAGCATTTGGACAATGCTTTCAGACATATGGCCCAAAGTTTTGGGCAGACCTGTGTGGAGCCAGGAGTTGGACTCTATGATCCTTATCAGTCACTTCCAACTTGGGATATTCTCTGATTCTAATATACCCAGCAGAGTTCCCCAGTTACAGCTACCCCTTGTGTGAAGAATTATCTCCTTTTTGTTGTTGATTTCATTTGATGATGGCCTAGTTTTTTACTGTAAGAAGCACTTCACAAACATCAGTCTTACCTATACCACTCAGGATTTTATAGCTGTAACAGAGGCCTTCTGCCTCACTAGTTTTTCTCATTTTCAGACTGAAAAGTATTAGTTTCTGTTAGGAATGACTAAGCAGACTATCCTAGCATATCTTTGAACATCCTTATCACTGGCTCTTTTTCAGTTCTGAAATTTGGAGGACAAAGGTGGATTCATTATTCAAAGTGTGGTGTGCAGGCTGGTTTTATACATTGGCCTAATTATGTCTTTTGGTTTTGCTTCCTAGTACTTTCCTAATTTCCTTTTTTTTTTTTTTCATTTGTACTGCTTATTCAGTAGCAATGTCAGAACAATATCTATTATAACCCCCCCATCCTTTGGTAATTGGTACTGATAGTTTTTAGGTAAATAGGTAAATCTGGGGATGTCCCTATCCTGTCCCATGTCTGGGGATGATGTCCCTGTCCTGTTCTGTCCTGACCCATCTCCCGCCCAACCACGTACATCACTGCATTTACTTGCATTGAACTTTCTATATAAACTTTGTTTTTGTCATTATTGAAGGCTTAGTGCAAATCTCTGTCATCAGTTGCTATTCCTACTACACTGGAATATATTAAATTTCACTCACAGCACTATCTTGTTTGCACTTTTTGATCATTTTTACGCTATGTTTAGTGTAAATTTCTTACCTGAAGTTTTCAAAATACAGTTAATATAGTATAAATGTTTCAATGTGAAATTAGTCTGTGCCATGGTTATTTACCACAGCTTTTTGTATTTAAACTCTTCATTTTGTACCGCATAAGAATACAAAGCCAAAATTGGGGAGGGTTTATTGTCCAGAGCAACTTCAGAGGAAAGTTGCAGTCATGTCAAGGTGAAGTAATGGGATATTTCTACCAAGTTGTTTTTGTTTGTTTTGTACTGAAGATAAATTAGAATTTGAAATGTAGAAGGTAGCTGATGATTTTTTTTCTTAGAAGCCTGTGCATGTCCAGACACTCTGTACTGAATTTTCTGTTGTTACTTAGATGATGCACTCTGCATTTGAAAGGGCTCCTTTTGAACAAAAATAAATTAGATATCTAGGACAATCACTAAGTCAAATTCCATGTGGAAGCAAAGAAGGGGTGGGGGGGTCTTTTTAACATGAAATAGGTTATTTTTGTTCCAGCCTAAGGAATGTTGTAGTAAAAGTGTATCACTTTGTTTAAGTTTTGAAGACGACTACTGAAGATATAGTTGAAGTCAATATAAACAAAAATTTGGTGGCTTCTGCCATGGCTGGTAGCATAGGTGGCTACAATGCACATGTAGCAAACATTGTTACAGCCATCTACCTTGCCTGTGGTCAGTTAAGTTTGTTTTATATCAACTCAGCTTTTCTTTAGTTCAGTAATCCTTAACTGAACACTTAGTGTTTTGTTTCTCTTTCCTGATCTAAAGGATGCTGCACAGAATGTAGGCAGCTCTAACTGCAACACTTTGATGGAATGGACTGGTTCTACCAACGAAGACCTGTACATCAGCTGCACAATGCCTTCTATAGAAATAGGAACTGTTGGTGGAGGCACCAAATTGCTCCCACAGCAGGCCTGTTTGCAGGTATAAAGCAGGACATTTAAAGCAACTTAGCTTCCTAAATCAAAGCTCACTTTCATGTTGTGTATATTGTGTTTGAGTACCATTGTGGGAATGGGCCCTTTTGAAATTTGGTGGACTTCACATGAAAAATTTAGATCTGATTATTTTAATGTATCTAGTTTTTAAAGCTTAAGATGTTTAATATTAAAGTTGAAGGGATATAAGTTGGAAAGACTTATTTTAAAAATTAGCATAAATTTACTTAGGTTTCATAGCATAATATTGCATATTTTTCTCTCCAGATGTTAGGGGTTCAAGGTACAAGCCAAAATAACCCTGGTGAAAATGCCCGTCAGCTTGCTAAAGTTGTTTGTGCTACAGTGATGGCAGGGAAGTTATCACTAATGGCAGTTCTTGCAGCTGGACATCTAGTCAAAAGCCACATGATCCACAACAGGTAAGAAATACAAAACTTCTCTGCTGTTTTGCCATTCTTCCAAGTACACAAGATTCAATAAGAATTACATGATGTGTTACAATTATTAATGTATCATTTTACCTGTTTGATGTGGTTATCTTACTGTTTTAATTAGGTCAAAAATAAATCTACATAATCTTCAAGAAACCTGTGCTAAGAAGGCAGCTTGAATAATAAGCCAGTATTCAGGACAAGGACAGTTTTGAAATGAAGATTTATTCTAGCAAATGACCAGTTACACAGAGGAAAAAAAAAATCAGTGAAATGTAGAATGAAAATCACTTTCAACTCAGTGATTTCTGTGGAAGACTGTTGTGGTTTAACCCGGCCGGCAGCTAAACACCACACAGCCGTTCGCTCACCCTCCCCCCTCCCTCTCTGGGATGGGGGAGAGAAACAGGAAAGTGAAGCCTGTGGGTTGAGATAAAGAGTTTATTAAGACAGGAAAATAATAATAATAATAATAGTACTATTAATAATACTGCGTACGAAACAAGTGATGCACAATGCAATTGCTCACCACCCGCTCACCGATGCCCAGCCCAACCCCGAGCAGCTGCCTTCCCCCAAGCTAGCCACCCCTATATATTGTTCAGCATGACGTCAGATGGTATGGAATACCCCTTTGGCCACTTTGGGTCAGCTGTCCTGGGTCTGTCCCCTCCCAGCTCTTGCTGCACCCCTAGCTTGCCTGCTAGCAGGACAGAGCGAGGAGCTGAAAAGTCCTTGGCTTAGTGTAAGCACTGCTCTGCAACAATTAAAACATCAGCATGTTATCAGCACTCTTCTCATCCTAATCCAAAATATAGCACCCTACCAGCTACTGGGAGGAAAATTAATTATTTCCTAACTGAAACCAAGACAAAGATGAACTGAAAGATCAATGGACTTGTGTGAGACCACTTGCAACTTCAAATTTCGGTGGTTAGAGATGATTTTATGAAAAGTACTGTCAGCTTTCCTGAACATGGCTTTGGTATTCTTAATCTTACGCATCATTTTCTGAAGGGTCAGTCCTATGTTTTTATAGGTTGAGATTATTTTTACTAGTAAACTCCTAATAAGTACCACAGTGAAAAGAGATGTAATACACTTTGTAAAGGAAAAAAAAAAAAAAAAAAAAAAAGTTTAAACTTGGTTTGAAGGCACTGGTCCTTGTCATCTTCATTTTCAGGTTAGCAAAGTATTTGTTCCTAGCAAAATAGGAAAAAAAGTGTCTTCGGCAGCTTTGTCATTTTATTCAGGTAGAAAAAAAATATTTTTGAATCTAGTAACTTCAGAAATTATTACATCATCCATTTTAATAATTTAAGCAAATGCGCTTTCTTAAACTGTTATATCTGTTAATGCAACAAATTTTGTATTAAAAAACTGTAATTGGACTAGTGAAGCAATCTCAGGTGTTCTTAATGTAATACAGCAAAGCCAGGTTTATTATGGTTTGATCTACCTTTGGGAAGATTACTAAACACATCACCCTGTCTAGGTAATCACATCAGGAAAACTGTTAATATGGTTGATTATGATTTTTTGTATTTTTGGTAGAGGGGAGAAAGAGAATAGGTGGACTGGACTATCTAGGTTTCTTACAGGAATGCAGTGGCATTCATAAAGGGGTGACTAGAAGAGGTGCTCTTCTAATATGCAAATTTGATATAAATCATGATAGGCTGTTTTGCAGTACATCAACACATTGATATTATTGTAATGAACTCATAAAGCTAATGTGCATGCATGAAGACATACTACGTGCTAGATATGCTATGATAGTATGTAAATATAATGAATTTTTATCTTCCTGTAGTATTGTCGTTAATAGCTACCATTTTTTTAAGGAAAGTTGTAAATACTTTGTTTCTATGTTCATTATGCAATTTTATTTAAAGTAACACTACTGGCAATAAATGATGTTTCAGTGTTCATTTTGGTGGATTTAAATGATATTGTCTTGCAGAATTAACATTTTGTATTATTACTAAATTGTGCATATTTTGGTACAGAATCACATGTACTGGGTCTGTCTGGGATGTTAACTTTCCCTGCAGCAGCCCATGCAGTGCTGCGCTCTGCACTTGTAGCTAGAACAGCAGTGGTATCACAACAGTGTTGTGTCTGCTGCTGAGAAGTGCTGGCACAGCATCAGGACTTTCTCTAACCCTCCTAGGGGGTGGGCAAAAAAGTGAGAAAGAAACATCACCAGGGCAGCTGACCTAAACCAACCAAAGGGATATTCCATACCATATGATGTCACACTCAGCAATAAAAGGTGGAAAAAGGAAGAAGAGGGGAGGGGTGGGCTCTCGTCATGAAAACATCTGTCCTCCTGAACACCGGCTACGTGTGTTGAGGTCCTGCTTCAAGAATGTGGTCAAGTATCGCTCATTTGTGGGAAGTAGAGAGTACTTTCTTTCCTCTGCACTTCCACACAGCCTTTACTTGTTTTGTTTTTTCCCTTCCCCCTCCCTTTTCCCCTTTCCCTTTTTCCCTTTAGTTGAATTGTTTAATTAATAATAATTTTTCCTTAATAACTATTTTTCCCTTTAATTAAATTATCCTTATCTCAACCCGTGAGTTGTTCATTCCTTTACTTCTTCCCCTCCTCTTCTAAGGAGGGGGCGTGAGAGAGCGGTTGTGTTCAGCTGCCTAGCACGGTAAAACCACCACATCAAAGTTTTCAGTTTCAGTAAAACAATGGCAAACATATTGGCTTACCTATGATATTTTAAGCTTAATTTATGACTTAGTGACAACTTAGTAAACAACATAAAGTAAGATGGTTACAGAAAATATGACTAGCACACAGTTGTGTTTACATGACAGGGTTCGGGGGGGGGACGCTGCAGGGGTGGCCTCTGTGAGAAGCTGCCCCATGTCAGAAAAGAGACAGTTTCAGACAGCTCCAAAAGGGACCCATCTCTGGCCAAAGCTGAGCCAATGAACAAAGTTGGTTGCACCTCTGTGATAACATTTAAGAAAGGGTAAAAAAAACAAACAACAATAACAACAACAACAAACAACTGTGCAGCAACTGAAAGAGAGGAGTGAGAAAATGTGAGAGAAACAACTCTGCAGAGACCAAGGTCAGTGAAGAAGGAAGCGGGGGGGGGAGGTGCTCTGGGTGCCAGAGCAGAGATTCCCCTGAAGACCATGGAGAGGAACATGGTGAAGCAGGTTGTCCCCCTGTAGCCCATGGAGGACCATGCTGGAGCAAATATCCACGCTGTAGCCTGTGGACTCTATGCCAGAGCATGCTCCTGGCAGGAACTGCAGCCTGTGGGGGACACATGATGGAGCAGTTCCTTACTGAAGGACTGCATCCCATGGTACAGACCCATACTGAAGTGTTCTTTGAAGAAGTGTGGCCCATGAGAAGGACCAACATTGGATGTGTTTTTGAAGGACTGCATCCCATGGCAGGGACCTCACACTGAAGCAGGGGAAGAGAGTGAGTAGGAAGGCACATCAGAGATGAAGAGTTGACCACAGCCCCCATTCCCCACCCACTCTGTGTCACTCAGGGGGAGGAGGAAGAAGAGAGTTGATGGGAGACAAAGGTGTTTTTAGTTTTCTTTTAGTTCTCATTGCTCTAGCCTGTTATTAATTGGCAATAAATCAAATTAATTTTCCCTAAGCTGTCTGGTAATTGGTGAGTGATTTCCCTGTCCTTATCTCAACCTATAAGTTTTTTTCATTGCATTTTCTACTCCTGTACTTCTGAGGATGGGGAGGGAGAAAGTGGTGTGGTGGTCACCAGGCAGCCTGCCAAGGTCATCTCACCACAACAGTGCTCAATGCAGTAGGGCCATGATACCAGAATGTCTCACCATGTATAGTAGGTAGAAGCCTGTACACATTTATTCTCCTTGAAGGTGGATGGAAGCCCAAATGGAAGAACCCAATTCACTTCAGCATTAGTGATGCCTTCTGTTGAGGCCTATTTGTGTGTTTCTCCTATCTTTCAGAAAACTGTTGAATTATATTTCCGACAGTTTCTCATGTGTCCCCACCCCCACTCCCCAGAAAAGTGCTTTTAAATCTGTTAATTTGCTACCTGAACTTTAAACACTGCTTTCATCAGGGAAGTGTAATTTAATCAAAATGCACGGTACTGCATATTTTTGAAAGACAGGTTAACCTGGAAGAATAAAAGAACATGATAGTACCACACCAAAAACTGTTTGATACTAAAAGTTTGGATAAGAATTTCATAGTGCATGTTTAGCACTGAAGTGGTTAATCTTTTACTTAGTAGCCCACTCACTACACATCCTGGAAAGTATCAAAAAGTTGGAACTGCAATCCAAGATCTTTGTCTGCAACAACAGGCTACAGCTATGGGAGCCCCAAGAAACTGAGAGTCACCAGTCCATGACTGTATGTGAAATGTGTTTGATTCGTGTCAGTATGGAACAATGCTAGGGCTGCATGATGAAATATAACCTTCTATTTAAGAAAAACAGAGTGATTAGTGTACATAGTTCTTGTATCATGCAAAGGAAGGGTCCAGCAATTTGTGTAAATAGAGGGTTTGAAGGACGAACATTGAAACTTGAGTCTGGGAGATAAGAGGACCAAGGAGTTTTTAGGAAACTGCGGACTTTTGCATGGGACACTGCCCAAGCCTCTAATACCCGGCAAAGAGATCACCAAATAAGGAGAAAGGGGGAGTTGAAGGACGACCGAAGCCTGGGAGGAAGACTACGAGCCTTCAGCACAAGAGACCCCCAGAAAGACCACCAGAGACTGATACGCATGCGTCCAGAGAGGGTTTGGATTCTGGGAACTAATCATAATAACCCTGCCTTTTCTAGGAATAGTGATCAATATGTATTAGTCTAGGAGCATAAAAATCAGCCACCTGATGTAACAGGTGTGCATCTTGGTGGAGCAGAGACTCCCAGCGCACCTAGTGCTGTTTGCTTGCCTCTATACGCTTAATAAAATACAAACTTTAATTAGAATCCTATTTGAGACTCAATCATTTATCACACTGTGCATTTCCTTTAAAAGATTAAAAGAACAGATCTGACTTTTTTTTTTTAACTTCACCTGTTGTTCAATTCCCATGGTTGATCATGGAAACATCCATCAGGTAGTAAGCCAACATACAATGCAGTCTGCATTCTTTTTTGTTCTCCTCAATGCTGTAGGTTTTATACCAGAATTGGAGTATAGCATTTCATAAGTGTTAGAAAATTGAGGGAACTGAAGGATCCTTATTTCACTGCATATGGTACACTATAGTATCTCAACATCACTGCAAAAAAATGTGCAGAAAGACTGTCTCAGTACAAAAAGTCCTGTTGGTTTTAGTCATTGGCAAAAACTAAACCAGGTGTCTGGAATTAATTTCCTAGAGCTGCAGCAACCTAAGTGCTATGCTATTACAAAGGTATAATTTTTCAGATATTTTTAAATTGTAGAAAAAAATAGTTAAAATAGTATATTTGTCTCTGTTAACTAGTTTGCTTTGCCCTTTATCTAGATTACCTCCTTTTTTCTCTGTGTCTCTAATCTACTTTTTCCTCTGCTAAATCCCAGTCCCATTCTTTCTGTCTGACATGAAAGTTTCAGAGTTGTGAGGCTTGGAAGTGCTGCAGCTCCAGCTGTCTCTAATTGCACAATTTTTGCCCACTTTGATTTCTCTCAGCCAGCATAAGAAGTTATCAATGAAGTGTGCCTTACCTAATGTCACTGATAGGACAGCAGCTTCTGCTCATACAGTGAAGGGATGCAGACCATGCTCATGCATAATATAGCTATGCTACCAGAAGCCTCTGTAGCAGGTTGTCCTGGTTTCAGCTAGGATAGAGTTAATTTTCCTCCTAGTAGCTGGTAGGGTGCTGTGTTTGGGATTTAGAATGAGAATAATGTTGATACCATGCTGATGTTTTAATTGTTGCAGGGCAGTGCTTACAATAAGCCAAGGATTTTTCAGCTTCTTACTCTGTCAGGCTGGGGGGGTGCAGCAGGAGCTGGGAGGGGACAAAACCAGGACAGTTGACCCAAGCTGGCCGAAGGGGTATTCCATACCATCTGACATCATGCTGAGCAATTGATATGGGGGTAAGTGTGGTGGTTTTACCCTGCTAGGCAGCTGAACACCACCACAACTGCTCTGTCACTCCCCCTCCTCAGAAGAGGAGGGGAAGAAGTAAAGGAAAGAACTCATGGGTTGAGATAAGGATAATTTAATTAAAGGGGAAAATAATTATTAAGGAAAGATTATTAATTACACAATTTAACTATAGGGAAAAAATGGAAAGAGGAAAAAGAAATAATAATAATAATAATAAAACACAAAATTAAAGGCTGTGTGGAAGCAATGCTTGACCATGTCCTTGAAGCAGGGCCTCAATGCACGTAGCCAGTGTCCGGGAGGACAGATGTTTTCACAATGAGAGCCCACCCCTCCCCTCTTCTTCCTTTTTCCACCTTTTATTGCTGAGTGTGACATCATATGGTATGGAATATCCCTTTGGTTGGTTTAGATCAGCTGCCCTGGTGATGTTTCTTTCTCACTTTTTTACCCACCCCCCAGGAGGGTTAGAGAGAGTCCTGATGCTGTGCCAGCACTTCTCAGCAGCAGACCCAACACTGTTGTGATACCACTGCTGTTCTAGCTACAAGTGCAGAGCGCAGCACTGTATGGGCTGCTGCAGGGAAAGTTAACATCCCAGCCAGACCCAGTACAGGTGGCTGGCTGGGGTGGGGGGACCGGCTGCTCAGGGATAGGCTGGGCATCGGTCAGCGGGTGGTAAGTAATTGCATTGTGCATCACTGTTTTTTGTACGAATTATCAGTAGTAGTACTATTATCTTTATTATTATTATTTTCCTTTGTTTTCTGTCCTAATAAACTGTCTTATCTCAACCCACAGGCTTCATTTTCCTGATTTTCTCCCCCGTTCCACTTTGGGGGGGGGGGGGGAGGGTAAGTGAATGGCTGTGTGGTGCTTCGCTGCCAGACGGGTTAAACCACAACAGTCCTTTTGGCGCCAAACGTGGCGCATGAAGGGTTGAGATAATGACAGATCTGACCAGAGCGTGATAAAACAAAATTCTTATAAGCGTTAGATCAGTTTAATAGTTGCTAATCACAATACTGATTTTTTTGATCTCAGGTCTGCTGTGTCTCTTTTGCGAACTGAGTTATATAGCACATTACTTACTGTATGTGTTCCCTGTCATGCTGCTTGTCCTTTCCAGAGGCTGGTTTAAGGTTATTATTTTACTATACTGTATAACCTTGGCTTATGATATGATAAAATTACTGGTCATGAAACTAATCTGGTATTTGTACTCAGCATTGCCATCAACTCCATACTTTGGAAACCATATCTCAGAAATTATTAACAATTACACCTTTTACCTTTTTTCTTCCGGGAGCCAATCTATGGAGGGGACGGGGGGAGATGTTTTTTTTTTTTTTCACATTCATTCACTATCCCTTTCTCCTTTACCCCCTTGTTGTGGTTTAACCCGGCTGGCAGCTAAACACCACACAGCCATTTGCTCACCCTCCCCCCTCCCTCTCTGGGATGGGGGAGAGAAATGGGAAAGTGAAGCCTGTGGGTTGAGATAAAGACAGTTTATTAAGATAGAAAGTAATAATAATAATAATAATATGTACAAAGAAGTGATGCACAATGCAATTGCTCACCACCCGCTGACCGATGCCCAGCCCAACCCCGAGCAGCCAGCCCCCCACCCCGGCTAGCCACCCCTATATATTGTTCAGCATGATGTCAGATGGTATGGAATACCCCTTTGGCCAGTTTGGGTCAGCTGTCCTGGGTCTGTCCCCTCCCAGCTCTTGCTGCACCCCCAGCCTGCCCGCTGACAGGACAGAGCGAGGAGCTGAAAAGTCCTTGGCTTAGTGTAAGCATTGCTCTGCAGCAATTAAAACATCAGCATGTTATCAGCACTCTTCTCATCCTAATCCAAAACATAGCACCCTACCAGTTACTAGGAGGAAAAATAACTCTGTCCTAACTGAAACCAGGACACCCCTTCTTCTCCTCCAGGCGAGGTACAGTAGCTTTTCAAGACTGAATATCCTTGGGATGTTCAGACCAGCATGTTCTTATTGTTATTTCTCATGAATACGCTTCAGGTTTAAGGTTAAACAACTACTTAGGAATGCCATCCAGAGATCTGTCCTGAGGCGGGATAGTTGTGAGTGGCAGGGAGCGTGGGAGGATATGGGCAAGCATCTAGAGCAGTGGGCACCTCCAGTGTTTTGGAAATACACCCCTGAAAAACTGCAAAATCCTAAAAAAAAAAAATGGTAGAATGCTTGAAAAAGGTGTGTCATCACTCTAGCAATTCCAGAGATACACAAATCACTGCAACGTGCTGGGGCTTGCCCTATGCTTACTGAGCTGCAGTTGATGGCACTATAACCCAAGTGAAAGACCCTGCAGCCACTCCAAGTCCTGTGACAGGCCCAACGGCCACTCCAACCTGTCCCATCTCTGAGCAGCGTCCCTGAAGCCCATCCTATCCCTGAGCAGCAGTCTCACCCACCCTGGCCAGCCACTCCATATTAACTGCTCAGCATGACTTCATACGATATGGAATCACCTTCGCAGCTACCATTACGTAACAGGTATGAGGCTCTAGAACTTGACAGTCAAGCAAATTACAATGTAGATGAAAGCCCATCCCAGTTGGAAGGGGTGCCTAAGGGAAGGCAACTTACCCCCGCATCAGTACATCTTCTATCAAGAAAGAAGGGTTATCGTCACAGGGGACTCCCTTCTGAAAGGGACAGAGGGCCCGATTTGCCATCTGGACTCAACTCACAGGGAAGTCTGCTGCCTCCCTGGGGCTCGGGTAAGAGACATTGCCAGGAAAGTCACTCGCCTGGTACGGCCCTCTGACTACTACCTGTTACTGTTTTTTCAAGCTGGTAATGACGAGGTAGTAAGAAGTCCAAGAGTGATCAAAAGGGACTTTAGGGCTTTGGGGCAACTAGTTAAAGGATCCAGGGCACAGGTCGTGTGCACCTCTGTCCTTCTGGTAGCAGGGATCAACATTTAGAGGCAGACTCAGCTCATCAATACATGGCTTCGAGACTGGTGCCACCAGCAGAACTTTGGGTTTCTTGATCACGGGAAGGTCTACGCCACACCAGGCCTGCTGGCACCAGATGGGATGTGACTCTCTCAGAGAGAGAAAAGGATTTTTGCCCAGGAGTTAGCAGGGCTGATAGAGGTGGCTTTAAACTAGAGTCAAAGGGGGAAAGGGATAAAACCCTAAAGCTGGTGATAAGCTAAGAGATGGCATGCCAGAATCAGAGGAACTGTGCTGGTGAGGTCTTTTGGTCTTCTCCACAAGGTGCTGCATACAATGAGGCACGTTTGAAGTGCTTCTACACCAAGACACACAGTATGAGAAATATACTGGATGAGCTAGAAGTATTGGCCCAGTCCCAGAGCTACAATATCATTGGCATAAGTGAAACCTGGTGGGATGAGTCCTGTGACTGGTGTGTCGCAATAGATGGTTACAGGCTCCTCAGTAGGGATAGGCAGGGCAGGTGAGGCGGTGCAGTGGCGCTGTATGTAAAGGAGGGGCTGGACTGTGTGGACTGCAGTTGGCAATGGCAAAGTTGAGAGCCTTTGGGTAAGGATTAAGGGACAAACAAATGAAGGGGATGTTGTCATGGGAGTCTATTACAGACCACCTGGCCAGGATGATGACATGGATGAATTATTCGTTGACGAACTAAGCGATACCTAAAGATCAACTGCCCTTGTCCTTATGGGGGACTTCAAATTGCCAGACATTAACTGGGAATGTCACACAGCCGACGCAAGCAGGTCCAGGAGGTTCTTAAAGCACCTTGATAATAACTTCTAGTGCAGGTGCTAAGGGAGCCAACTAGGAAAGGTGCTCTCCTAGATCTGTTGCTGGTGAACAGTCTTGTGGGAGACGTGTTAGTTGACGGCCGTCTTGGCTATAGTGACCATGAAGCAATTGAGTTTAAAAGTTTTGGCGACAGAAGGAAAACTGCCACCAAAACTTCAGCCCTGGATATGGGGAGAGAAGACTTCAGGCTGCTCAGGGAACTAGTTAGCAAGGTCCCCTTGGAAACTGCTTTTGAAGGCGTTGGCGTCCATCAGTGCTGGTCAGTCTTTAAGCACTACCTCTTAAAAGCACAGGATCAGGCAATTCCAAGATACTGGAAGTCAGGCAGGCAGGGCAGACAGCCGGCTTGGCTGACCAGGGATCTTCTTCTGGAGCCTAGGCACAAAAAGAAAGTGCATGGCTGCTGGAAGCAGGGTCAGGCAACATGGAAGAACTACAGGGACACTGTCTGCCTTTGCAGAGAGAAAATTTGTGTGGCCAAAGCCCAATTAGAGTTGAAGATTGCCAGGTCTGTGGGAGACAATAAAAAGTTTTTTTTTAGATATGTGAACAGAAAAAGGAGGGCCAAAGAAAACATAGGTCCGCTACTTGATGGGGAAGGTCACCTCACAAACAAGGACATAGGCAAAGCAGAGATGTTTATTGCCCTCTTTGCCTCTGTCTTCACTGCCAGTGATGGGCTTTGGGACCCCGGGTACCCTGAGCCGGAGGACCGTGACAGTGGGAATGATAAACTCCCAACCAAACCTGAATGTATGTGGGATTTGCTGCTCCACCTGGATCCATACAAGTCCATGGCTCCTGATAGGATTCATCCCAGGGTGCTTAGAGAGCTGGCTGACGTCATTGCGGGACCTCTCTCAATTATTTTTCAACGGTCTTGGGAATCTGGATAGGTCTCAGTTGACTGGAATCTGGCAAATGTGCCAATTTTCAAGAAGGGCAAGAAAGAAGACCCTGGTAACTACAGGCCTGTCAGTCTCATGTCAGTGCCTGGTAAAATTATGGAGAAGATTATCCTGGGAGTTATTGAAGTGCACATGGGGGACAATGTAGTCATTGGTCCCAGCCAACATGGGTTCACGAGGGGTAGGTCCTGCCTAACAAATTTGATTTCCTTTTATGATAAGATCACCCATCTAGCTGATCAATGGAAACCAGCTGATGTGATGTTTTTGGACTTCAGTAAAGCTTTTGACACAGTTTCCCATAGGATCCTACTGGACAAAGTGTCCAGCATACAGCTAGACACAAACATCATCCGATGGATGAGCAATTGGCTGATGGGTAGGGCTCAAAGGGTTGTGGTAAATGGGGCCACATCTGGCTGGACTAGTGGGGTCCCCCAGGGCTCCATTTTAGGGCCAGTCCTCTTCAATGCTTTTATAAACTATTTGGATGTAGGACTAGAAGGTGTTTTGAGCAAATTTGCTAACAACACCAAAATTGGAGGAGTTGTGGACTCGGATGAGGATGGAAAGGCCCTGCAGAGAGATCTGGACAGATTGGAGAGCTGGGCAGTCACCAACCTCATGAAGTTTAACAAGTGCAAATGCTGGGTCCTGCACCTGGGACGGGGTAACCCTGGCTATACATACAGACTGGGCAACGAGACGCTAGAGATCAGCCCCGCAGACAGTGATTTGGGGTTGTGGTTGATAGCAAGCTGAATATGAGCCAGCAGTGTGCTCTGGCAGCCAGAAGGACCAACTGTATCCTTGGGTGCATCAAGCACAGCATTGCTAGTAGGTCCAGGGAAGTGTTTGTTCCGCTCTACTCTGCCCTGATGCGGCCTCACCTTGAGTACTATGTGCAGTTCTGGGCACCACAGTAGAAAAAGGATGTGAAACTGTTGGAGAGTGTCCAGAGAAGGGCCACAAAGATGGTGAAGGGCCTAGAGGGGAAGACATATGAGGAGCAGCTGAGGTCACTTGGCCTGTTCAGGCTGGAGAAGAACAGGCTGAAGGGAAATCTCATCGTAGTCTACTGCTTCCTCACAATGGGGAGTGGAGGGGCAGACTCCAATCTATTCTCTTTAGTGACTAGTGATAGGACCTGAAGGAATGGTGTCAAGTTGCGACAGGGGAGGATCAGGCTGGATATCTGGAAGATTTTCTTCACTAAGAGGGTCGTCGCACACTGGAACAGGCTCCCCAGTGAAGTAGTCACGGTGCCAAGCCTGTCGGAGTTTAAGAAGCTGTTGTGGTTTAACCTGGCAGACAGCTACGCACCACAGAGCTGTTCGCTCACCTTCCCCCCTCCCTCTTTGGGATGGGGGAGACAAATGGGAAAATGAAGCCTGTGGGTTGAGATAGAAACAGTTTATTAAGACAGTAAAATTAAGATAGGAAAATAATAATAATAATGATAATGATAATGTACTAATAATGTGTACACAACTAGTGATGCACGGTGCAATTGCTCACCACCTGCTGACTGATGCCCAGTTTATCCCCAAGCAGCCGACCCCCCCACCCTGGCTAGCCACCCCTATATATTGTTCAGCATGACATCAGATGGTATGGAATACCCCTTTGGCCACTTTGGGTCAGTTGTCCTGGTCTGTCCACTCCCAGGTCCTGCTGCACCCCTAGCCTGCCCGCTGGCAGGACAGAGCGAGAAGCTGAAAAGTCCTTGGATTAGTGTAAGCATTGCTCTGCAGCAATTAAAACATCAGCATGTTATCAGCACTCTTCTCATCCTAATCCAAAGCATAGCATGCTAACAGCTACTAGGAGGAAAATTAACTCTATCCTAGCTGAAACCAGGACATATATCTACCCCTTATTCCATACCATTTATGTCATGCTCAGGTTACACGCTCTGCAATACATTCCAATTAATCACCATGTTCATCTATGGTATATAAAATGTCCACTGAATTTGCATAGTCCATGACTGACTTCAGGCTCCATCTGTCACAGCAGTCTTTCAGGGCAGAAAAGATGGTGTGTGATGTTGGATTGTCACATACTGAAGCCCGTTCTCCTTCCATCATGTCTCTGTTCTTGTTCAATTCTATCAAAATTAATTCATTATTATCTGCGTGGTTGTTCCTGTGATACCATTAATAAGACATTGACATATAGGAATCATGGTAGTGATGGCATACAGTATTAGATAATAATTAATATAATACAGTTCAACTCATGGGTTATTCTCACCCAGTATTAAATCCCCTTGAGGTACACAACGGACCTCCCCATTCTTTTGCATTAACCACCAAGTGTATCCATGTCCTTGAGCAAAAGCAATCCCATTAATGGGTTTGCCTTTTGCTGAGGCAGGAGTAGCCCAGACTCTTTTACCCAGCATGTTTCTTACATGCACTACAGGAACTTTGTCCCCTTCTACAGTACATAGCAAGTTTGATTGGGCAGGTCTGGCTTGGTTCGCAGATCCCCTAGTGTTGACTAACCAGGTGGCCTTTGCCAAATGCATATCCCAATTTTTGAATGTCCCAGCACCCATTGCTTTCAGTGTAGTCTTTAACAGTCCATTGTATCATTTAACTTTCCCGTAGGCTGGTGCATGACAGGGGATGTGATATACCCACTCAAGACCATGTTCTTTGGCCCAAGTGTCTATAAGGTTGTTTCGGAAATGAGTCCCATTGTCTGACTCAATTCTTTCTGGGGTGCCATGTCGCAATAGGACTTGCTTTTCAAGGCCCAGCATAGTGTTTCGGGCGGTGGCATGGGGCATAGGATATCTTTCCAGCCACCTGGTGGTTGCTTCCAGCATGGTAAGTACGTGGTGCTTGCCGTTGCAGGTTTGAGGGAGTGTGATGTAATCAATCTGCCAGGCCTCTCCATATTTATATTTCAGCCATCGTCCTCCATACCAAAGAGGCTTTGATCGTTTGGCTTGCTTGATTGCAGCACATGTTTCACAATCATGAATAACCTGTGCTATAGTGTCCATGGTTAGGTCCACCCCTTGATCACGAGCCCATCTGTCTGTTGCATCTCTACCTTGATGGCCTGAGGTGTCATGGGCCCATCGGGCTATGAATAATTCACCCTTATGTTGCCAGTCCAGGTCCACCGGAACCAATTCAATCTTAGCAGCCTGATCCACCTGCTGGTTGTTTTGATGTTCTTCAGTAGCCCGATTCTTGGGCACATGAGAATCCACGTGGCATACCTTTACAACCAGGTTCTCTACCTGGGCAGCAATATCTTGCCACAACACAGCAGCCCAGATGGGTTTGCCCCTGCGCTGCCAGTTGTTCTGTTTCCATTGCTGTAACCACCCCCACAGGGCATTTGCTACCATCCACGAATCAGTGTATAGGTAGAGAACTGGCCACTTTTCTCGTTCAGCAATATCTAAAGCCAGCTGGATGGCTTTCACTTCTGCAAATTGACTCAATTCACCTTCTCCCTCAGCAGCTTCTGCAACTTGCCGTGTAGGACTCCATAGAGCAGCTTTCCATCTCCGATGCTTTCCCACAGTGCGACAGGACCCATCAGTAAACAGGGCATATCTCCTCTCATTTTCTGGTAGCTCGTTGTACAGTGGGGCTTCTTCAGCACGGATCACATCCTCCTCTGATGACATCCCAAAGTATTTTCCTTCTGGACAGACCATAATCACTTCCAAGATTCCTGGACGACTGGAGTTTCCTATTCAAGCCCGCTGGGTAATCAGTGCAACCCACTTGCTCCATGTAGCATCGGTTGCATGATGTGTAGAGGGCACCCTTCCTTTGAACATCCAGCCCAGTACTGGCAGTCGGGGTGCCAGGAGGAGTTGTGCTTCAGTACCGACCACTTCTGAAGCAGATCGAACTCCTTCACATGCTGCCAATATCGCCTTTTCGGTTGGAGTGTAGCGGGCCTCACATCCTCTGTATCCCCGACTCCAAAACCCTAGGGGTCGACCTCGAGTTTCCCCAGGTTCTTTCTGCCAGAGGCTCCAGGAAGGACCATTCTCCCCGGCTGTGGTGTAGAGCACATTCTTTACATCTGGTCCTGTTCAGACTGGCCCCAGGGCTACTGCATGAACGATTTCCTGCTTAATTTGTTCAAAGGCTTGTCGTTCGCCCCATTCAAAATCATTCTTCTTACGGGTTACTTGGTAGAGTGGGTTTACAATCAGACTGTAATTTGGAATGTGCATTCTCCAAAACCCCACGACACCTAAGAAAGTTTGTGTTTCCTTTTTGCTAGTTGGTGGAGACATAGCTGTTATTTTGTTGATGACATCCATTGGGATTTGACGACGTCCATCTTGCCATTTTATTCCAAAAACTGGATCTCTCCTGCAGGTCCTTTAACTTTATTTTGTTTTATGGCAAAATCAGCCTTCAGAAGGATTTGGATTATTTTCTTCCCTTTCTCAAAAACTTCCTCTGCTGTGCCACCCCACACAATGATGTCATCGATGTACTGCAGCTGTTCAGGAGCTTTCCCCTGCTCCAGCGCAGACTGGATCAATCCATGGCAAATGGTAGGGCTGTGTTTCCACCCCTGGGGCAGCTGATTCCACGTATATTGGACTCCCCTCCAAGTAAAGGCAAACTGTGGCCTGCACTCTGCTGCTAGAGGGATGGAGAAAAATGCATTAGCGATATCAATTGTGGCATACCACTTGGCTGCCTTTGATTCCAGTTCGTACTGGAGTTCTAGCATGTCCGGCACTGCAGCGCTCAGTGGTAGTGTGACTTCGTTCAGGCCATGACAGTCCATGCTTAGTCTCCACTCACCATTAGACTTTCGCACTGGCCATATGGGACT
Source organism: Heteronetta atricapilla (assembly GCA_011075105.1). Lineage (NCBI taxonomy): Eukaryota > Metazoa > Chordata > Aves > Anseriformes > Anatidae > Heteronetta > Heteronetta atricapilla. Next base: position 115,346 of record MU014149.1, read on the forward strand.
ATTAAAAGGTGAATGAGTCTTGCTGATCACTCCTTGGCTCTCCAGTTGACGAATTAGCTCATGGACGGGAATCAGGGAGTCTTGGTTGGTGCGATATTGCCACTGGTGCACAGCTGTGGTAGCGATTGGCACTTGCTGTTCTTAGACCCTCAGCAACCCCACAACAAAAGGGTCCTCTGAGAGACCGGGCAAGGTAGACAACTGTTTAATGTCCTCTGTCTCTAAGGAAGCTACGCCAAAAGCCCACTGGAAACCTTTTGGGTCTTTGAAATATCCTCTCCTGAGGAATCTGTGCCAAGGATGCACGGAGCATCCGGGCCAGTCACAATACGGTGTTTTTGCCACTCATTCCCAGTTAGACTCACTTCAGCCTCCAAT